>JAAXCT010003140.1:0-43675 GCA_012490785.1 Eragrostis nindensis | reverse complement strand
AACAAGAAGAAGACGAAGGAGATGTGCCATAACCTATTGATGCCGAACCACCTAGTGCAGAAGGAGCTACAGGAATCCTTGCAGGAGCTCAAGGAAGTGCAGGGCCGCGTTATCAAGTAAACAGTGTTTCGTGCCGAACGGCATGTAGCCCGTGCTGACCGGCACCGAGGGGATTTCGCAGGAACTCACCCCTGCAAGATGAGCGTCATGATCGTCCTACTAACTGAATTTGCTGATGACAAATTATGGTGTCAACAGTTGCCCGATCTGCAGAAGAAACATCGAACGTCTTCAGTATGACATGGAGCGACGCCATAGGTATCAACGGGACATTGATAGAAGAGTTGAAGACATGATGAGCATGGCCGAAGAGGATTACTCCTTTCTCTTGCAGAACATTCGGAGCATCTTTAGCATGTTGAGGAGGCATGGCATCTACGATTAGGTTGGTCTAGTTGTCGTTCTTTTGCAATAGGGACATTGCAAGATTTGAGTGTGGGGGATTCGCCCTTACACTTCTTAAGGTCGTTTGCTTCGATTTAGTATGGTTTGAGTTTGTGTGCGAGTGTGAGTTTTCTTAGAGAGTCTTTGAGATGGTGTTCTTAGTTAAGCTTTGAGGTCAAGAATGATTGCAATGTCTTGAATAAAAGTTGGTGTTAGTTGACGAATCGATGCGTTACCCCATATTCTTGATTTTATTTTTGACGATCGTTTTGCCAATCTACTTGAGTTTATTGAATAATCGCTTGGCTTTATATACCGACTTTTCGAAAACCCCTTCTATCATTCTATTGAAGCATTTAGCTAAAGATTTGATTTTATGCCTATTACACTAAGCCAAATGAGATGAGAGAAGCCTACACATAAACCTTTTGATAAGAAAACTTCTTTGTCAACTCTTTGCTCTTGATTACGACTAAGCTAGAAGGGAGTTTCATTTGTTCATCTCAGGTTACTAGCCATCTGCCATCAAATTCTTTCTATCCGAAAAACCAATATTTCATCGTTTCTCTCTCCTCCTTGATACAACCTACAAGCTACAAGCAATGTGAAGTTCAACAGATTTCGGTTCAAAATGTGCTCTAATAGCAGTCTGTAATAAAAAAAAAGAGAGAAAAAAATGAATGAAGAAAGTGCCGACCGGCACAAGCTGGTGTCGACCGGCACAGGTGAAAAATAAAAGAAAATATGGCAAAAAGAAAGAGAAAAATGAATATCAGAAGAAGCAGACTGCAGGAAGAGTTAAAATTCTGAAAGCTCAATATATACTTCAAGCTTGATCTCATCTTAATTCTATTCCATTCATTCTCGTTTATTTTCTATTCCCTTTTGATCCTTATGCCTATACTCTGTATTATTGTTGGCAGTTCTTATGCGATAAAATTAAATTCATTAATTCCGCAAGCGCACGGATCACCATTGTAGCATTTCACCTTGGAGTATTCCAGGGTTATCGTATTTATATTTCCGCAGGGAAGTAGAGCAAAAGGGAGCTGAATAGTGGCAATGCATTGAATAATTTGGAGAAAGAATAATGTATCAAACTATACTTGACACGGGGGTAAGATAGGCATGATAGATATGGGTGGCACACACATCCTCAAATCCAAAGTGATAAAAGAAAACTGTAGTATACATTTGGGAGAGCAACGAGATAGAGTTAAGGCTACCTGTATGTTTATCTATTATTTACTCTTTCTAGCAGTCAAGTCTACAAAGATTATCTACTCGTAGCTAAGCTCATACACATACAAGTCATGTCGTTTCGGGGCACGGAAGTGCCAAGGGCAACCGATGCCTGCTAGTTCACCCTGGGGATCCATCCGCTATAATTAAGACCCTGCTGAGTCCAACCCGGATTGTGGTGGATTACAGAGACCGGTGCAGCTCACTGTCACACTCGCGGCTACCATCCTCGTTGAGGTTGGGTGCCAAATATGCATAGGCCAAGCTCTAAGCGCCATGCTTACAACCCGCCTAGAGGAACTACTCTTGATCAACGGAGCAGTCCTATCTAAGAATAAACAAGCACAGATTTCACCCGACAATCATCCACGACGAAGGCACTCTCTCGTACCTGCCTACTCCAACAATCACGAATCCCACAACAAGACTTCTACGAGCACTTACTCAACCGAATAATAAACTAAATAGAAAGAACTACTTAAAAGAAAAATGAAGATAAATCTAAATATAATTATTAGATAAAATAATATCTCAAGAGTAAGGATACAAAGAACTATATACACAAGACTCCGAGAAGACTCCGGAAAAGCCCGAGAGAGCTCTCACTTACTCTACTCCTACTCTAACTCCCAAAGCTACTACTAAACAAGAAAATGAAGACACTTGGATGAAGTGTGAGGTGCGAGTTACTTCTGAAGCCGGGGGGTCCTATTTATAGCTTCTTCATGGCGGTGGGAGCCCGCTGGCCGAAGCTGGAGAGGCGGCGGCGCCAAAGTAGGCTGGCCGGCCTAGGGGGGTGGCCGGCCGGCCGTCCCCTGTGTCGGTTCGCCACCGACTTCTGCCTCAACGCTCCAGATCACTCCCTGAAGGCGATCTGAAGGTCGGCTTCTTCGTGGGGTCGGCAGAATTGCAGTGGGGGCCAAGTTAAGGCCCAAATGGCCCACCTTCTAGAATGGCGGTGCAAATCTGCTGGGCTGGTCTTGAATTATGCGTTGTGGATCAGTTTCTAGCCCACTGGAGGAAGCCCGGGGCCTGCGGCCACCAGGTGGGGCCGGCCGGCCAGGGAAATTCCCTGGCTGGGCCCACTTTCCTCCATTATTCACTCATGCATCTAAATATTCACCAAAACTTGTGGAGTAGCATTATTCCTATCTACTATGCGCAAAATCTTGGTGTTATGCTTTTATTTACCGGTAGGGTGGTGGTCAAAAAACGGTTTAACGACCGCCAACAACCTCCCCAAGCTTAAACTTTGCTCGTCCCGAGCAAACTCAACTCAGGGTACCGGCGGATCAGGAGTTACAAAGAAGCGCCCCATGGGTAATAAAGATGCAACAACATACTCCCTAAACAGTGGTAAGTTTACGAGAGCATAAAATATTCATGAGTGTTGCAAAAATCGTGGGGCTTATATGATACACCTTGTCATGCAGCATTGAGGACTAGAACGGCACTTTTGGACAAGTAAACAATGCTAGCAGGTATGCATCCAGAGTTTTATGTGCTGCAAGGTAAGGTGCAAAAATTCTCCTTCCTTCTTTGGGTGGCACTTCTCTTACCACTCCGATGTGAGGTTTTATTCCTACAAGCTTCACTCATCCTACCTTCTACCAAATGAGGCTTTGTATGTGGAGTTTGGTAAGGAATGCACAAAGTCATGCATATATTGTAAAGCTAAAGAAAGTCTCATTAACATAGCAACTCCATTTATTTGGTCATAAGAATGATGTGATGGAGGGGAGGGGAGAAAATGAACTCACATGTGTGGAAGGGGGGTTTTGAAAACATTGGTCCTTTATTTTGCTCAAGATGTTTATGATAAGAACCATATAGCCATTGACTTTTGTCATGCAACCATGGAGTTTTTTTTTTGACTACTCGTGGGCAAGGGGCTATAACTTGCATGGTTCAAAGAAATATTTTGAAATATTCTTGAGCTTTTTGGATGGACCAAAAGTTTTACAAACTCTGAAAAATGTTGGTGATTATTCAAACATTCCCCTTTTTATTGGTGGAGAGAAATTTTCGAAAACACACGCGAAGGAATTATGACCAAAATTAGGAATGCTTAGTTTCAAGAGCACATCAAACCTTAACAAAACTCAATACATAAACAAATGGCTATGAGTGGGGCTGTTTCGAATGTCATGATATGGATCTGGTAGGTAAATAAACCCCCCCTCACACTAAGAGAAGTGTGCCAAAACAGAAGGGTTTAGGTACTTGCAGCAATTCAAGAAAAACATCTCTGGATGAAACCACACTATGAAATTGCAACAACTCCTAATCATGCCATATCATAATCCACAATGCTCAGACTTGGGTCGACAAATGCAACCTACGGAAATAAGCAAGACTCATGATGTGATCATGCTCAAATAAAAATATCACATATGTTAGGAGTAGAGGTTGCATTTATGCCGCGACACATAGGAAGCTTAATTGTAACTCATCATCATTCCCTTATGCATAGCATAACACCAAAATTCTAGCATTTTATTCGAAACAGGGAGTTTATTTATTCAAGGAAAAGTTAGAAATACTTACCGGGGTCCTCCCAAGCTTGAGTTTTGCAAGACTCGAGCTAGTGTCGAACTCCTTCTACCTGGGGGCCCTCCCCAAGCTTGAGTCTTTGCAAGACTTAAGCTTGATTCAGACTCTTCCTCCTCCTTCTTGATCTGCAAAAAAGAGTGAGGGCGATACAAGTGGCTGGCCCCTAATGGGCATCGCGGGAATCCTATTATTTGTGTGTTTTTAAATTTCTAGTTTGTGTTGTTTTTTATGGTTTATGAAAGAAAAACAAGGCTAGCCTAGCTAGGATAACGATTGGGATGGCCTCCCTAATCGGGAGGGCTCTCATTTTTACGTATTTGAGCTAGACTTCTCCATGTCGCTTTAACTTGCTTGGACCTCACCCGCTGGAGAATTTGCGGGGCTGAGGTCTTCTTTCTTCGCCACCACTTTGATTGTCTTCTTTGTGTTGGTGGCGGCGACCTTTTCTTTACTAGGCGCTTTGTTGTGCTCTCCTCGGTCGATACCGTAGCTACCTTCTTCTCCTTGCGCCTAGCTCTCCTCTTCTAGGCGATTGTGACTCGCCTACTCCTTCTTGTGGTGGAGGAGCAAGAGGGGCTTGCGGTGCGTTTGGCGGCTGAGGCATTCTCCTTGGGGTCCCCCAATAATTAGCTGGCCTCTTGCATTCTCTCTTGCCAGATAGTTACTCATGTATGCAATGAGCTTGTCTGGCTGCGGCATGGGTGGAGTAATCTCAATCTTCTCCACTTCCCTTGGGTCCTTTCCATATATGACCCGTACTTGCTTGCATTGCTCAACATTGGGCTTGAAGTTGAACGTCTCTTCCCTGCCGTTGAAGTCCAAGTGGATCTCTCCTGCCCCCACGTCGATGTTGGCGTTGGTGGTGCTCAAGAACGGCCTTCCAAGAATGAGAGGGGTCTTGACATCCACTTCCATGTCAAGCACAACGAAGTCGACGGGGACGAAGAAGTTTCTGATCTGCACGGGAACGTCTTCGGCAATTCCGCAAGTTGCAAGCACATAGCCGTTGGCGATAACGGGCGGTTTAGCCTGTCGTATACCGCCTTGGGCATGACGCTCACACTTGCTCCTAAGTCGCAGAGCGCCTGAGAGAAATGCTGGCTGCCGATCGAACATGGGATGGTTGGACACCCCGGATCCTTCTTCTTTTCTGGAAGGCTGTTCAGAATAGCTGCACTGCATTCTTTTGTGAGCTTCACCATTTCCATTGCTGGAATGGGGCGCTTGTTGTTGAGGATGTCCCGGAAATACCTAGTATATGTAGGTACCTGCATGGCATCAAGCAGAAAAAATATGCACATATATATGCCTGATAGCCTCAACAAACTTATCAAAGCGTTCATCCACGGTGAGCTTCTTCCTGCGGTCGGGATAGGGCAAGCCTGTAGTATCAAAATATTCATAAGGGGCTGCTTGGGGTGGAGCCTGCTCAACGGGAGGATCTGTCGGGTTCCTCTGGAGCTCTCCTTTTCGGCGTCTCCTTTTTCAGGGACCTTCTTTTCTGGAACCTTTTTACCGGCCTTCTCCTTGGGAGCTGTGTCTGGTGTCTTCCTCTCTGCACCCTTGGGGTATGATGGGTCCACAGTACCTCTTCCGCCCCTGGTGGTGATAGCACTAACATTCTCCTTCGTACGAGGAGCCTGCACAGCCGAAGCTATTTGCGCAATTTGCGTTTCTAGCATCTTGTTGTGGCTTAGCGGATTTTGCAGAGCAGTGCTGAATGACTCTAGCTTGGCATCTATGCTCTCTAAAGACTTGTCCGTAGTAAGAAACTTCTTGCTAATGCTGTCATTGATCTTGACCTGGCCGAGAACTAGATCCTTGATAGAGGGCTCATAACGGGAAAGATTACCATTGTTACCTCCCTGATTTTTGTTGAAGGAGAAGTCGGGCCTGGAATTCCAGCCGTAGTTGTTCTGGGAGCGGTACCCATTGCCATTGTTTGAGGAAATTGCATTCCTCTCTTGCGTTTGGGCAATTGCTGCCCATATGCCCTGTGTTGCCGCACTCTTCACAAGTCATGCGGCAATCCGCAACTTGCAGGTCCTGTGGAGAGTCCACCTTGTGGAGGAGCTGGTCGAGCTTGATGGCGAGCATGTCCATCGTCTCCACTTGGTGCACTCCACGGGTCTTGGTGCTCGCCGCTTGGCGTTCACCATGAGTGGGTGGCGCCACCTTCTCAATCAACTTCTTAGCGTCTTCACGCTAAGAGAGAAGAAAGAGCCGCCTGCTGCGGCGTCGAGGTGCTCTCGAGCGGACGGCCTCAAACCGTGGTAGAAACTTTGTATAAGGAGCCATTCCTCCATGCCATGGTGTGGGCATGAGAGAACGTACTCCTGCATCCAGCCCCAGGTTCCGCGTCGACTCATCTGCGACTGTTGGAAGCCCGATATCTTGTTCCGCAGGGCAGTCGTCTTACCCGGCGGGGAAGAACTTGGCGAGGAAGGCATTGGAGCATGCCGTCCACGTGTCGAGGGACTCTTGGTTCGCGTAGAACCACTGGAGAGCCTTCCCCAACAGAGAGAATGGAAGAGCTGCAGTCGGATGGCATCCTGAGGTGCATCTTTCATGGCGAAGGTGTTGCACGTCATCAGGAACCTTTGGAGGGAGCGTTCGCATCCTCCGACGGCTTCCCACAGAAGGGACTAGCCAAGATCATGTTGATCAAGGTGGCTTGAGCTCGTAGTCCCTGTGTGGATGGCGGGTTGGGTCCCACGCGGATGTTCTCCGTAGTTGGCGCGGAGAAGTCTGATCGTCTTCTCAACAACGGGGTCGGCCATGTTGTTCGATGAGGAGACCCTGACACCGGTGGAGGAGACGATTCAAGAGCCAGAGCGTTCTTGCGGATCTGTTTGGTGAGTTTCGCTCGAACTTTCCTCAAGAACTGCTCTGGATCTGAGTGGAAGTTTTCTAGTAGGTTGAAACCAGTCATGCACTGTCCTGTTTCAAATTTCCACAACAAAGAAAGACAGGACAAGGGTAAGCCCGCAAAAGTAAGTGATAATTATTCTTTTTCACAAACTTCAATGCATTTATTCAGTTTCCTAGCTGCTACTTCCCCGGCAACAGCGCTAGAAATGCTTGTTGGCGGTTCTTATGCGATAAAATTAAATTCATTACTTCCGCAAGCGCACGGATCACCATTGTAGCATTTCACCCGGAGTATTCCAGGGGTTATCGTATTTATATTTTCGCAGGGAGTAGAGCAAAAAGGGAGCTGAATAGTAGCAATGCATTGAATAATTGGAAAAAGAATAATGTATCAAACTATACTTGAGACGGGGATAAGATAGGCATGATAGATATGGGTGGCATACACATCCTCAAATCCAAAGTGATAAAAGAAAACTGTAGTATACATTTGGGAGAGCAACGAGATAGAGTTAAGGCTACCTGTATGTTTATCTATTATTTACTCTTTCTAGCAGTCAAGTCTACAAAGATTATCTACTCTTAGCTAAGCTCATACGCATACAAGTCATGTCGTTTCGGGGCACGGAAGTGCCAGGGCAACCGATGCTGCTAGTTCACCCTGGGGATCCATCCGCTATAATTAAGACCCTGCTGAGTCCAACCCGGACGTGGTGGATTACAGAGACCGGTGCAGCTGTCACATACACTCGCGGCTACCATCCTCCGTGGGGTTGGGTGCCAAACATGCATAGGCCAAGCTCTAAGCGCCATGCTTACAACCCGTCTAGAGGAACTACTCTTAATCAACAGAGCAGTCCTATCTAAGAATAAACAAGCACAGATTTCACCCGACGTCATCACGACGAAGGCACTCTCTCGTACCTGCCTACTCTAACAATCACGAATCCCACAACAAGACTTCTACGAGCACTTACTCAACCGAATAAATAAACTAAATAGAAAAGAACTACTAAAAGAAATAAATGAAGATAAATCTAAATATAATTATATTGAATAAAATAATATCTCAAGAGTAAGGATACAAAGAACTATACCAAGACTCCGAGATAGCTCTCACTCTACTCTACTCTACTCTAACTCCCAAAGCTACTACTAAACAAGAAAATGAAAACACTTGGATGAAGTGTGAGGTGCGAGTTGCTTCTGAGGCCGGGGGGTCCTATTTATAGCTTCTTCATTGGTGGGAGCCCGCTGGTCGAAGCTGGAGAGGCGGTGGCGCCAAAGTAGGCCGGCCGGCCTAGGGGGGTGGCCGGCCGGCCGTCCCCTGTGTCGGTTCGCCACTGACTTCTGCCTCGACGCTCCAGATCACTCCCTGAAGGCGGTCTGAAGGTCGGCTTCTTCGTGGGGTCGGCAGAATTGCAGTGGGGGCCAAGTTAAGGCCCAAATGGTCCACCTTCTACAATGGCGGTGAAAATCTGCTGGGCTGGTCTTGAATTATGCGTTGTGGATCAGTTTCCAGCCCAATGGAGGAAGCCCAGGGCCTGCGGCCACCAGGTGGGGCCGGCCGGCTTAGGGTGGGGCTGGCCGGCCAGGGAAATTCCCTGGCTGGGCCCACTTTCCTCCATTATTCACTCCTGCATCCAAATATTCACCAAAACTTGTGGAGTAGCATTATTCCTATCTACTATGCACAAAATCTTGGTGTTATGCTTTTATTTACCGGTAGGGTGGCGGTCAAAACACGGTTTAACGACCGCCAACAATTATCACGATGAAAACTCCCTTTTAGAAGGTATATTTGAGTGAATTGTTGACTTAGTTGTTCTTTTGATTCAATTTGGTTATATTACTCTCCGAGATCCACAAAAGAGCCTTATACTGTAGAATAGGAGAGGGAAGTAAACACCTTTGAGCGATTGAGTGGAATCTGAAGCTTTTTACATTCATCTTACGTGATATGAAGGGAGACAAAAATATTTGTTTGAGATAATCCTTGTGATTGATTTGGTTGACTCAAATTTTGAGGTGAAATTGTTTTCAAAATTGAGAGAAAGTCTTGTGGAGGAATATTAATTCGATGAGATGATTAACAATAGCTAAATTGAAGATTTGTGAGAGTTTTTGCTTCTTAGCACGATGAAAGCACGGTGATGATTTTCATGGTTTGTATTGCTCGAGGACTAGCAATGAATTGATTGTGGGGAAGCTGTTGGCGCTTTCTATGTACCCATTTTATATGACAAATATGGTGTTTTTAATACCTTATTATGTCATTATAGCTAACAATTAACCCCCATTATTATATATATGCGTAGTTTCTTTGTATTCGGAAAGGTTTGCAGGAAACAGGTGAAAATGGAGAGACTACGGATAAAGAGCTACCGGAGGCCCGAAGAACGAAGAAGTTGGAGGCCGTGCCGGTCGGCACAGACTCCGTGCCGACCGGCACCGCAGGGGCAAGGCCCAAAACATGAAACCCGCTCGGAAGAAGATGAAGCCCAGAAGAAATATTAGAGTCGGAGTCGGTGAAATCCAGCCTACAACTGGAAGGAACTATAAAGAGAAAATCTTGGTCGCGAAACGAGAGGGGGCGAACAGATAGAAGTTTTGACCTAGGTTAAAGGTTGTGGCGGCGAAGACGGCGATCACCGATCATCACCACCAAAAAGGAAGATTGTGCCGACCGGCACAACGCCGTGCCGATCGGCACCTGTGGGTCCACGTCAAAATCCCGTGTTCTATTGTAACCATGTTCATGTGTTGCAGTATGATGCGTTAGTAGATCTCATATTCTCTTCGTGGCGAGGGAAATCTGGTTATGTAACTCTCACATTTACGATACTCTTTTGATAAGTTCAGTCTATGTGATGCATTCATTTTATATCTGATCAATACATGAACTCATTAGTGTAGCTAGTTGCAACGGTTATGCTATCGATTATCACATAGTGCAAGAAACCAGTTGGGAGCTATTAACTCTTGTCGTGACAGGATCGGGACGAACAAAACCACCATGTCTTGTTGAATACTAAACCTATCAACTGAACATTAATTCGAGTTGCATGCCAGTATCCCAAACCATAGAAGAGAATCCCTTTTATAACCTTGTTACAACCGCAGGCCCTTTCATCTCTAGTTGTTAATCATCCTTTTCACACACACTTTTGCTATATTAATTTAGTAGTTTAGATAATAGTTTAAGTCCCGCTTATTCTCTGTGGTTCGATATTAAATCTTGGAATACTCTAAGGGAAAAGTACTACAACTGTACACCGTCCACTTGCGGTATATAAGTAGGTGCGTACAAACGACCAACAGTGATGGATGGTGAGATAGCCGTATTTGTTCAGATCGGAGTTTTCTACTACTGGAATCCCCCATTTTCCCTAGAGTTTTCATTGTTTTCCTAGGAATTTTTTGAAAGTCCTAGGGAAATATAGTTTCCCTAGAGGCTGTTTGAAGATCGTAGGGAAAGTAAATCATTCCCTAGGATTTTGCCTGGTTTCCTAGGGAAATCAAACAGCTGGACAACATTTCAAACTTCGTTCTTATCCACTTCCCTCAGCAGCCACTCGTCCTCAACCAACCACTCTCTCTCTCATCAGTCACTGAGACCTTCGTTCTCATCCTCCCCTCTCTCTCTCACTCTCTCTCTCTCCTGCACGCACGGGCCTTGGCGGCGACGAGGAGGGGACGCCCCTCCACGGGTCCTGCCGCACACTATACCGTCCTTGAGGCAGTGCCCAAGCTCACGGAGCGCTAGATTCCAGCAGCCATGGAGCTCGGCCTCGACGTCGCCGACGCCGGCGGCCTCTCGTCGACGCGGCTGCCGGCGAGGAGCTCGTGCGCGTCGAGCGCTCTGCCGTGGTCGCCTATGTCCCCTGCGCCGAGCGCGCTCCAAAATTGCTAGAGTCACATACTAGGAGCAGCTAGCCACTGCTGAATCCAACGATTTTGTGAGTATTGAGATCTCTCGAACTAGCTTGAGATGTCCGGTTCATAGTTTCCTTGAATTGCTTCTCGGTCGTTGGAACTGCTCTCTTATTTGTCTTAATTCCTGTGTCGTACACGACCCTGCAGAGATGGATCTGCTTGCCTGGTTGGTGATTTGAAATCCTCGCTTCCGTGGATTTTTGCAGGCTGGCGAGGAGGCTTCTGTTGCATCATGAGGTCCGTCCATCTGGGTCAGCGATGCGGAACTGAGCAAGGTCGAGGAATGATGAGAAGCAGGGTCGGCGGCGGCTCCGGCAGCGTTGCGGTGAAGGACGGCGGCGGCTCCGGCTCCAGCAGCGTTGCGGTCAATGGCGGCGGCAGCTCCGGCTCCGGCAGCGTTGCAGTGAAGGGCGGCAGAGGCTCCGGCTCCGGCAGCGTTGCGGTGAAGGGCGGCGGCGGCTCCGGCGGCGTTTCCGTGAAGGGCGGCGGCGCCTTCGGCAGCAATGCGGTGAAGGGCGGCGGAGGCGGCTGAGAGTGACGCCGGGCGTCGGCTCGGCTCCGGCAGCGGCTCGGCTCGCGGCCGAGGCCTTTTTATATTTTTTTACTTTTCTGATCAGTTTCCCTAGGGCGTCTGGTTTCGTAGGGAAAGAGAGACTTTCCCTACCGTTTTGGTCAGAAATCGTAGGGGAATGAAGATTTCCCGTCAACCGTTTCCCTACTACTCTTTCCCTAGGAACTTTTGTAGGGAACATGTTTCCCTAGGGTTTTTTGGGTCTTTCCCTAGGATTTCAGGCCTAGGGAAACAGGTGAATTCTAGTTGTGTTCATCCGTGGCATATCCGTCTGGGATGGTGATCCTAGATGGTGGATTTTGTGGTTTTTTCAAGGTTTCTTGTCTCCCATCAATGGAGTTGGTGTTGTATGGGTTGATTTTGTAATCAGGGGATGTAATATTCTTTAATATCAATAAAATTCCCTTTTTTGCAAAAAAAAATAATCAGTTCAGAGGGCGGCCGGAGTTTGTGGTTTGAGGGAGTGGCTCGCGTACCGGCGTACGTGAAGACCGGATCGCCAAGAGCTTGTGCGTTCGTGCCCGCAGGTGATCGCAGGAGTTAGTTGCGGCTATAAAACAACCATATACTCAGTATACGCAGTGTACATCAACCGGCTAAACTACATATGAATCCTATTTAGTTGAGTTCTAGAAAGGCGGTGTGTGGCACAGGAATGTCAACTCAACGAACACAGACATGCTTACTCTGGGCTTTTCAAAGCACGTCGATCAATAGGGACTTGTAAGAAGCTTGCCTATGCAGCTAGCTTCGTGGTCAACCAAAGGAGAATGCCACGCACGTTAGTAATTGGCAAAGGTTGTCGATCAGCTAGCTTCAGTGGCTTGTCGATCGTTGTTGTCACCAAGGAACTGTAGGGGCCGGGACAGCGAGGGCTGTGGCAGAGACGCCGGCGTCCGCGAGACCGCGACCGCGGCGTCAAAAGTGTTGACGAACACGGCCACACCAGGAGATTGACGGATGGAGCCTGCAGTCGACGACGGCCAGTGATTCAAGCTAGTGCGCTGCCGCCAGAGGATTCGAGCTCGGTGCCGCCGGTGATGGAGCGCGCTGCAGGTTGAGGGGCGGGGGAAGAAGGACGACGCGATTCGATTTTTGGCTGCTTGAAGTCTCGTTCGGCAGGCTAGTTTTGTTTCATGGTCTGATTCGTTCCTGGACGGGATCAAGTGATCAATCATTTCCTCTCACTCGAACCTGGCCATCACTCGATCCGGTCAGGAATCAAACTTTTGCAAAAATATGATCTGTTAGGCCGCAGGACTGGGACCAGTACACATGGATTGTAATTCAAGGCAGATTTTACTGGAAATGAAGCGATTGCAAACACAGACAAAGTGACACACGACAAGCAGCTAACAGCATATACCACCTTGATTCGTACGTACACAAACAATTCAACTGCCGCAAGCATTACCCAACTTGAAGACAAAACAGAGTGCAACAACAAGCCAATTTTCGGGCCACGATTAGATGTCATAGTCTCACATCCAAAGGAAGCACCATATTCTACACATGAGGAGGTGCAACTGATACAAAAATTCATCACACACGATGGTATGGTAGAGAAGTTCATATCAAACTGATACATTTCTTTGAGCCGCACTTTCTACCAATGAAGCACTTTCCTGTGTCTACAACTTAATTCATGCCCATTGCGCATATCACAAATGCAACAACGCGTATCGAGAAAAAAATAATTAGTCATTTGAAGGTTCACAAAGGTAGACGCAGTGCTCAGAGCATGCGGCACAAAGAGGAGTAAAAGGTGGATTCCTTGATGAGTTCCTATAGAAGAGCATGGAGTATGGATCCTTTTCCGGCCCATTTGGGCTATGCCCATTCTCAAAGTGTCATGAGTAGCTTTAGCTTCAACGTCCATAAATTAAGTGGCTTACACTATTGATTTTAGTCCAAAATACGAGCAATATATATAGCTTAACCAAAGATGCTCAATAGATGAGATCGAGCCAAAGATGCGCAACCTTATGAAAGTCAAATTGAAGATGGTACAGAACCATTTGTCATCTAACTATCGGCCTGGGACGTAGATTGAAGGGATCGGCAATGTTATCTGTGATGTACTTGACCAGAAGGGCTGCGACGGTGACGAGCTCTCCGCCATTGCTGAGCTGCTTGGCATGCGAGTAGGCGCTGCATCGGTAACCCACGTATAACAACATCTCCATCCACATGTTGAGGATTAGCTCAAGCATCTTACCGGAAGACGAGTCGGCTTCAACGAGCTTTGCACCGAGCTGAGCTGCTGTTATCGGTATTGCTGAGTCACTTCTCCCAATCACTCCATGAGTATCTTCAAGTTGAACTTGAGGCAACCCAGTGTTGAGTGCGTCCCCAAGGCGCCACAGTGAGCTGGCCAGATCTTCGGGCGAGGCGTACTCCAAAGGAGGCAATATATACTTTCCTCCTCTTTTTTGGGGCAGCAGCAGTGCATAGCATGTCTGGACATAGGCATCACGTCTGGCAGTTGGAGGCAACATGTGCGGGCGTGCAGCAAGGAGGAAAAGCATGTAATTGGAGAGCAACTCAACCGCCTTGACGGCGTTGGCCTTCCAACTTGCGTCGCCTTCCCAGAGGCTTGTGGTGCCCTTTTGTTCCGCCGCCTTATACCACCAGAGATACAGGTCGGTGGGGATGTGCCAGACGAGTATACTCTCCTCCTCACTCCAGTCAAGTTTCTCGTACAGTCCCCATCTCGTCAGCTCCTCCTGAACCTTTAGATTGATGATGTGAACTGGCTTCCAAGGCCTGTTAATATTGTACAGGTGATGCAGCATTAGGTCCCGGATGAAATCAGTGACGGGGACGGACCACGAGCAAGCCAGAATGCTCCACGGGTCCTCCACTCCCATCCACCTCGCGACCTTGCTGCTTCGGCTGGCGCGGCTGCGAGCACACATGCTAAGCATGTTGTGCTGCCCCATGGAGCGTGACCAGCTGCACTTTCTTCTCCAATCTGCTGCACGGACAAGCCGTCGGAGACACACAGCTACATGAAGAAGGCACATGTGGCGGAGAAATGCCGGAGGCTTCCACAATACCCAGCTCGAGAATGTGACCCTCACCACGGATACAATCTCTATAACGACGGCTCCAACTAATACAATGTAAGTCACTGCAACATCTAATGTGCTGTGAGAATCCTTATTATGAACACCCGATAAAAGAAACAGTAATAATGCAGTAGCGGTGGCCAGCACAGAAATTAGACGGATACTGATGCCATGCCAGCTGCGCATCACAGCAGTCTTTGTGTAGAAGAGGTCATGCATTAGGGAGAGCTGCACCTCCGCCACATGGTACGCCTGATGCCGAGCTAAGTAGTATTCGTATGAACTTCTAGTGGATGCCGCCCCCTCCAAAAACAAATCCTTGGCAACATCCAACATCTCGTGAGCTTTCGCTAGGTAGAACTCCGCACTTCCAATTAAATTTGGAAGGCCAGTTCCCAAAATCAAAGACGGTTCGGTCCTTTCAACACTCCTGTAGTTGCTTCCACCTGCTTGGCTACGACCCGCGGACCATAGCGCCCGCACTCTCTCTCCGTACTTGACAACGCCGACCACAAACATGATGATGGTGGCCGGCCGGAGCAAGGACGACCGGCTACGAAAGATGGAAGACTCGTATAGAACATATGCGGTTGCAACCACCTGCACGGCGAGCGTCTGCAGGTGGCGCAGCCACAGCGTGTTGTCCTCGATGGCGTAGGCGGTGATGTTGTCCTGCCCGCCCAGGTGCATGAGCAGGAACGGTGCCCAGAACGCCGTCAGCACATGCTCCCGCGATCTGCCGGTCACGGCCATGTGGCCGAGCACGTAGATCGCGGTCGAGTCGGCCAGCATGTACGCGGACCAAACGAAAAACCTTAGCACGCCGGAGTCGACGTGCCGCCGGAAGTTAGCGAGGATGAGGAGCGTGATCTGGAGAGTGAAACTGAGCAGCACCAGTGCTTGGATGCCCCATTCTCTCCATACATGTACCACTTCCTCTGCACCTGCCATGATGGAGATCTCCTGGAATGGATACGTCAACACATGTAAGAAATGGTACCGGACAATATATCTCAACAGAAATATAAAATACTTTGCGAACAAAGCACTCTCGCAGCCACAAGTCCTCTGGGACCCCCATCTTTCCACATTTCAAGACATAACGTCACGTACATCTCAAAAGCATAGTTTACTGAATATTTATAACGATATGATCAAGTGGCAAAGCAAGCTCTTCATAATGTAGATCAAGGCATCAAGTTAAGTTATAGTTTCCCTAGCAATACAGATTATTTTTGTTAGGAAATTTCTGTGGAAAGGTGGCTCATATCGCATTCGGTATTCACGTAAGAATTTTGTATGCATTAGTAAACCTACATGCTTTTGGAAGAAAGGTGGTGCCAAGGTATCACAGTATGTGGGAGGGATCCATCAAACTAGGCTTCCAAAAGGATAAAGGGATTGGCTTCATGATGAACTTGTGGCCAGATTCGTCAATAATCTCTCTATTTTACGCAGTAGTTTTATGCAGTCTTTAGGAACTGCGTTTGCATGCTTTGACATTGACACGCTCAACTGCTCGTCCTCAACGTTTCATTAATCATTATGTCGTATATTTATTTATTAGCAATCAATGAAAAGCAGATCAATACGTTACATGTGACTCTAATGTTTCAGCTTCCTTGATGATATCATTTGGTGCCACTCTAAGGATGGTTAAAAAAAAAAAGCTCGGTTACTAATAGGAAGATGTTACATACGCGGTGACGTGATCCTATCTTGCATTGTTCCTCTAAGAATACTCACAATGCCTATTGCAATGTGTCTTTTTGTTTCTCAGCGTACAAGTTTAATTTCAAGCTCAAACTTTGCATAATGATATGTCACACAACAAACATTTGCATGTATGCATCGTTAATTTCTATTAAACAATGAAAATAGTATGAATAAAATATGTTATAATTATTTTGACATGTTATTGTGTCAACTATCATGATGAAAGTCGAGCTTCAAATTCAACCTGTATTAAGAAAAACAAAAAAAAAGGTTCAATAGGGGTATACTTCACCGACTTGAATTGTTCGGGGGAATAAATTGAGCCATGATTTTGTTTAGCGGGTGAGTAAAACTGAAATTATATAAAGAAAAAATAAAACCAAACCTAATAACCTAAATATTTTTGTTCATTTATTTCATTTTTTGGGTTTATGGAATATATAGACCCTGGATACCCGCACGAGAAGGAAGGCCGCCGAATACCAATAGGGGGTGAGCGGGTAGCAAACCCTAATACTTGATGATCAAGGAAGAATCCACTAGAAGATCTACTTGGATGTGCATTGTAACAAATATAGAAATTTGCCAACCGACTCGGTGGCTTACCATGTAACCCTGGCTCCTTCGGATATATAAGGGGGACCAGGGGACCCCAGGCAGCTCCGCCCTGCAGCCTCGCGGAGCCACGTGCCGCTGCTTGACCACGCCCCAGCCCGCCGAGCTTGCCCCGCCCCAGAGCCGGATCTGGGACGAGGACACAAAGAGCAAAAAGGGCAGCCGTCGATGGAGTGGGAAGAAGAAGGGGCGGCCTCGCGTCACACGCGACCTCCATCGTAAAGGCCGTCTTCGTGGCCGAGCCTTGATCTCCACCGCCGCAGATATGCACCTTGCGTCGCACGCGCATGACGAAGTCGTCGTGGAGGCCGTCCTCGTTGAGGCTGTTCGGACCCACGCCCTCCGCCGCTGCAGATCTCCTCGGCTGTCGTCGCCAAGCCACGCCGCTCCAGATCGCCGTGGCCACGACCACCAAGCTGTGCAGCCACGCGCCATCCAGGGCTGTCGCGCCGCCTGCACAGGGAGGGGAAGCGGTGAACCCAAGACGTGAACGCGTGGATGTAAATCGTGCGGTGAAAAAATTTTCAGGATGCACGGCCCTGACCAGAGAAAAAAAATATGGCATCGCCTCTTTGCTTAATTACCATGTATCCTTGTCTGCATCCCACAACAAATATTATGTCTCGTGCTACGAACGTACTCGTGCCAAGTCCGTTAGCCTCGCGCTCCGCATCGCCACCGTCGCGCTGTCGGTGACGTCGGCGGCCATGATGGCCTCGGCGAACCAATCCGCCGCCGCCGCCGCCGCTCTCCGGCTTGCGAGGTCTCCTACAACGACTACGACTCCTTCAGGTTCGCTCTGGCCGCAAAACTTGCGGCACGCGCGGAAGCAAGAACGGAGGCAAGGCGGCCAAGTCGCTGGCGCAGGTGTTCCTCTACTCGTCGTCGGGGCTGTCGTACTCTGCCGGCGGGTGCGCGTCCGCGTCGGGCGCCGTGTCTCTGGCGGCGGCCGTCGCCCTGTCCCTGTCACGGTCTCGTTGGAGGGAAATGATGAGCCAGCGTACCTGCGCGCGCGGCCGGCCGTCTCAAGGCGGGGTAGTCGCCGTAGGAGACGGTGTCGGCCGGCATCGCCATCGTACAGCTGGCACAGCGTCGAGGTGGCCGTCATGATCGTCGACACCAGTGACAGCTCCACCGTTGCGAAGCGAAGCACGAGGTTCACTGCCTCAGACGCGCCCCGCCGCTCGTCCAAGACTCGGTTACCACCAGAGCCTCCAACGGGAATACATTTCATTGTTGCGCAAAACAGGAAATATCAGAGTTACATACATGAACACACCACCCAATGAACAAGTAAGGTTACACGAAATATGCAAAAGGTTAATTATATCTCTCAGCAGTCATCTGTGTGACAGCATCTCTTCTTGCGCCCACTTGTATATAAAGGCTATGACGGTGACGAGCTCTCCACCGTTGCTGAGCTGCTTGGCATGCGAGTAGGCACTGCATTGGCAACCCACGTATAACAGCATCTCCATCCACACCTCGAGGATTAGCTCTAGCATCTTACCGGAAGATGAGCCGGCTTCCTTGCTGACTAGCTTTGCACCGAGCTGAGCTCCTGTTATCGGTATTGCTAAATCACATCTGCCAATCACTTCGTCAGTATGTTCAAGTTCAACTTGAGGCGACCCAGTGTTGAGTGCGTCCCCAGCCCACAGTAGTGAGCTGGCCAGATCGTCGGCTGAGGAGTACTCCAAAGGAGGCAATATACATTTTTGGGACAACAGTGCATAGCATGTCTGGACATAGGCATCGCGTCTGGCAGTTGGAGGCAACATGTGGGGGCGTGCAGCAAGGAGGAAAAGCATGTAATTGGAAAGCACCTCAACCTCCTTGGCGGCGTTAGCCTGCCAGCTTGCGTCGACTTCCCAGAGGCTTGTGGTGGCCTTTTTGTTCCTCCTCCTTATACCAATAGAGATACAGGTCAGTGGCGATGTGCCAGACGAGTATACTCTCCTCCACACTCCAGTCAAGTTTCTCGTACAGTCCCCATCTCCTCAGCTTCTCCCGACCCTGTACATTGATGATGTGAACTGGCTCCCAACGCCTATTAGGCCTTTTCAAATGCCGATTCTTGACAGTAGTTTGCACCAGCTGGTCCAGGATGAAATCCGTGACGGGCACGGACCACGAGTAAGCCAGAATGTTCCACGGGTCCTCCACTCCCATCCACCTCGCGACCTTGCTGCTTCGGCTGGCGCGGCTGCGAGCACACAAGCGAAGCATGTTGTGCTGCCCCATGGAGCGTGACCAGCTGCACTTTCTTCTCCAATCCGCTGCACGGACAAGACGTCGGAGAGACACAACTGGTGGACGAAGATAGTGAGTCATCCAGCTGGCATGTAACGGAGTAGGCTTCCACCATACCCAGCTCGAGAACGTGACCCTCACCACGGATACAATCTCCATAACGACGGCTCCAACTAATACAATGTAAGTCACCGCAACATCTAATGTGCTGTGAAAGTCCTTATGATCACCCGATAAAAGAAACAGCAATAACGCAGTAGCGGTGGCTAGCACGGAAATTAGACGGATGCTGATGCCATGCCAGCTGCGCATCACAACAGTCTTTGTGTAGAAGAGGTCATGCATTAGGGAGAGTTGCACCTCCGCCACATGGTACACCTGAATGCTTGTTAACTCGTGTCGCCACAAAACTTTAGTGGATGCCGCCCCCTCCAATAACAAATCCTTGGCAAAGTACAACATCTTGTGAGCGCTCGCTAGGTAGTACTCCGCAGCTCCAACTGAACCTGAAGGGCCACTGTCTTGTCCCAAATTCCAAGATGGACGGGTCCTTTCAACACTCCTGTAGTTGCTTCCACCTGCTTGGCTACGACCCGTGCACCATAGCGCCCACACTCTCTCTCCGTACTTGACAACGCCGACCACAAACATGATGATGGTGGCCGGCCGGAGCAAGGACCGACTGCCGAGGATGGAAGACTTGTAGAGGACATATGTGGCTGCAGCCACCTGCACGGCGAGGGTCTGCAGGTGGCGCAGCCACAGTGTGTTGTCCTCGACGGCGTAGGCGGTGATGTTGTCCTGCCCACCCAGGTGCATGAGCAGGAACGGCGCCCAGAACGCCGTCAGCTCATGCTCCCGCGATCTGCCGGTCACGGCCATGTGGCCGAGCACGTAGATCGCGGTCGAGTCGGCCAACATGTATGCGGACCAAACGAAGAACCTTAGCACGGCGGAGTCAACATGCCGCCGGAGATTCGCGAGAATGAGGAGCGTGATCTGGAGAGTGAAGCTGAGCAGCACCATCGCTTGGATGCCCCATTCTCTCCATACATGGGACTACTTCCTCTGCGCCTGCCATATGATGGAGATCTCACTGGAATGGATGCATCAACACATGTAAGAAACATTACAAGACAAAATGTCTCAACAGAAATATAAAATACTTTGCGAACAAAGCACTCTCGCAGCCACAAGTCCTCTAGGACCCCCATCTTTTCCACATTTCAAGACATAACATCCCTCAACACGTACATTTCAAAGGGTTCATTTACTGAATATTGTAATGATACGATCAATTGGCCAAGCAAGTTCTTCGTAATGTAGGACAATTTTTACACATAACTTTGTTTCCTTAGCCACGTATATTATTTTAAGGAAGATATTTTGTCTATAGGAAATTGAAAAAGAGTGGCTTTGTCTGTTTCACACCATAAAACTTAGATTTTTATACCTTATGCATTTTTATATTGTTGCATTCTCAACCTTTGTGCATTTTTATATATTTTGTACTTACTGTTTGCATAATTTTTTACCAAAAAAATATTATTTTCTAAAAAATCTATATAAACAATGCAAAGATGGTGCGACATGCTCTTTTTATCTCGAGGCGCCCACGGTTACCGCTGGAGCGGAGAGTGGGCAGAGCAAAAGGGAAGGAGGTCCTCATACATAGTCGCACACTTGAGAATGGGTCGAGTAAACTCCCTTAGGGCCGATTAAATCACAGACGAGGTTCTTGATTTTTTATTTTTTATTTGAGGAACCATGGCAGATTCAAAACTTGGTGTAACATCATACTCAAACTCAATAAGGTTTGCTTCTGTTTCGAAATCCAGCCCATCGATCCTCTCAACCTTGGCTTTTGTGTTAAGTAGTTACTAGGGGAAGTTGCCCGGCTTGGTATATCTCTTCTTTAAAACTTTTTATCGTTGTACTACATTTTAAATTGTAGTGCATTTCGTGCCATGAGATAGAAATATCTAAAATAGTCTTTCCCTACTATAGTGTGACAAAGGCCAAAATTTTATAGTGCCCACGAGACAAAATCAAGTTTTGCAGTGTTATACAAATAAAGCCACTTTTTTCGGTGTCATATTTATAGACAAAAAATCCTTTTAGCAAAAATCTGTGGAAAGTGACTCAATCGCATTCAGTATAATGGATTAGTAAACCTATTTTCTTTTGTAAGAATAGTGCTTCCAAGGCATTACTGTACAGGGGAAGGGAGGGATCCATCAAGAACCACACGGCTCCAAAAGGCCAAAGGGTTTGGTTTCACAACTTGTGGCCATATTTATAGAAAAAAGTTTCTCTTTTCTTAGATTTATATATATTTATATATTTCAGTTCACTGTAGTAGATTTATTTATCTCGATCTTTGAACCATGAATTCATGCCGTATCTTGAAATCTCCAAATTAAGAAGCGGCACGTCTCAAGCCTAGATCAATATGGTTTGTGAAAAATTGTCGGCAAAGCATTAGGTGCCACGTATCCAATAGCGACTTATGTGCACAAAAGCTCCTAATGATAAGGGGCTGTTTGGTAGGGCTTTGGCTTATGAAAAAACTGGCTTTGGCTCTGGTTTATCTAAAAAAAAATAGCCTACATGGCTTATTTTGAGTTATACAGCTTATCTGAAAAATTGTTTGGCAAAACGGCTTATCCTATTTGGTAAAATGGCTTACCACATGTGACGGAGGAGCTTCAGCTAAAACTTATGTGTGTTGGGGGTGGGGGGGGGGGGGGGGGGGGGGGGCACTACATTTTTAGCTCTAAACTTTGCAAAAATGGCTTATATCCTGGCTAATCAAAGGAGTTTATGTTGTGGCAAGGCGGCGGCCATGGCGACCCCTGGCCACAATAAAGCTCTGGCATTTGCATGTGTGTGGGAAGGCTATAGCCGGGTAAGCAATAATTTTTATCTCACTTTGCTAGTACAAATTCGCAAACGACTTATTGCAGCTTATAACTGTAAGTTGTTTGCTTGTTTGCTGTAAGACAAAGCAAAAGCACATCCATAAGCCCTGCTAAAGAGGACTTAAGTCAGTAGACACCTGCACAAGTCTAGACTTGAACTGGTGTGGTGGTTAGACATCGGTAACCAGAGCACACGGAATTGGAACTAGTTTCCAACGGCTCTTTCTTATGACAAGGGTAATATTGTTAAACAGAGTAACTTACATAGGATAATTAATGAAGGACCAAGAACTGACTGAAGATCGACGGCGGCAGGCGCAAATGGATACAGTGGTCGATTGATAAGCTTCTGGATGTGCTGGGTGATGAATGCTCGTAACCTCTTGACCTCTATATATAGAAGACAGGGAGGGCATGCAGGACCTGGTACATCCTCCTTTTTTGGTTTTTGGAGGTTACTTGCTCACCTGGCTTTAGCCAACCTTTCTTGGTTTTTGGACGTTCTCCTGCTGTTCCTTGAGGGCTAGGCATCCGGTTAACACAGTTATCACGATTCGGTTTTTTGGTCTCAAAGAATTTGATTTTAATAAAATTAAAAACCGAAATTATATAAATAAAATAAAAACCGAACCTAAATAATTGAAATTATTTTGGTTTTCGGTTATTAACCTAAATTTTGAGAACAACCACTTTTACTATATTGATTAGAAAATAATAATATCCTAATAAGTCTACAATATTAGTAGATGTATAGTTGAGTGATAACAAAACATTTATTACATCCATCCTTCTTGAAGACAATAGGCAATTAAGTACTTAGTCATACAAATCAGTAGTTTTAGAAATGAGATATAGATAAATTAAGGAAGACTTTCTTCCATTTTTTTTCTGTATAAATGGAATATTTGCTTTTCCTTTGGTTCTGGTACCCTTTGTTGACATTACCAGGTTATAATATTGAAACAACGTCCTTGTCAGTTAACAATTAAAATGGACCATAAATATTGCTCACTAATTTATATTCCATGTTTTGGCCTGAGGAAGAAGGCGTGCATTCATGTTAAGACATCTGATACCCCTCTCATTCACAAGCAAAATGATATCCATTCCGTGCTAGTAAAGTATTCCCATCTGATAACCCTCACAGCAACAAGCAGAATGATATTCATTCAGTGCTAATTAAGTATTGACATCTAATACCCCTCAGTCACAAGCAAAATGATATCCATTCCGTGCTAGTTAAGTATTTCCTACATTTTTCTTTACACTAGTTCAGAAGAACTTCTCAACGACACTACAAAAATATTTTTTCAGTGACACTTGCCTATTTCACAGTATTCTCTCGCACATAGAGAAATCCAAAAAACTGCCACCACAGGGCTCGGAGCTGAAGCCTGTCACTAGAAATCGATTTTCAATGGCCCGTCAAGAAATGATCTTGAAACTTCCGCGTCCTGTATATCACTGACACTTCATAGTCCAATCAACCGTTTTCAGGATTGCATATGCATAAGAAACACGCATGTAAATATACGAACGCATTCGTACTTAAAAGTCAAATTAGCAATAAATCAACTGAATCAAGTAAATAAATTTAAAAAATGAAAGATTAAGGTCATGGTTCAAATTTCAAAAGAACTTTTTTTTGTTAGAAATGAGGCATTATATATAATAATTAGAAAGACAAAACATGATGATGGTGGGGTCCTTTCAACACTCCTGTAGTTGCTTCCACCTGCTTGGCTACGACCCGTGCACCATAGCGCCCACACTCTCTCTCCGTACTTGACAACGCCGACCACAAACATGATGATGGTGGCCGGCCGGTGCAAGGACCGGCTACCAAAGATGGAAGACTTGTAGAGGACATATGTGGCTGCAGCCACCTGCACGGCGAGGGTCTGCAGGTGGCGCAGCCACAGCATGTTGTCCTCGATGGCGTAGGCGGTGACGTTGTCCTGCCCGCCCAGGTGCATGAGCAGGAACGGCGCCCAGAACGCCGTCAGCTCATGCTCCCGCGATCTGCCGGTCACGGCCATGTGGCCGAGCACGTAGATCGCGGTCGAATCGGCCAGCATGTACGCGGACCAAATGAAAAACCTAAGCACGCCGGAGTCAATGTGCCGCCGGAAGTTCGCGAGGATGAGGAGCGTGATCTGGAGAGTGAAGCTGAGCAGCACCAGCGCCTGGATGCCCCATTCCCGCCATACATGGACCACTTCCTCTGCGCCTCCCATATGATGGAGATCTCACTGGTATGGATACATCAACACATGTAAGAAACAGTACTTTAATGGATGTGAGAATGGACAACGCACAAAAAAGCGTCCTGAATGTTATATCTCAACCGAAATATAAAATACTTTGGCAACAAAGAACTCTCTCAGCCACAAGCTAAGTCCTCTAACTCCCTTTTCTACATTTCAAGACATAACATCCCTGATCGAACACGTACATCTCAAAAGCATAGTGTACTGAATGTTATAACAACATGATCAAGTGGCAAAGCAAGTTCTTCATAATCAGCCTGTTCGCCTAGCTGCTTTGCAGCAGCTACAGTGTTTCAGTTATTTCTTCAGCAGCTGCTACTGTGTTCGCAGCAGCCGCTACAGTGTTCGCAGTTATTTCTTCAGCAGCCGCAGCTGCGCGCAGCCTGCCAAACAGGCTGAATGTTGGTCAGGTTTATAGTTTTCCTAGCAACACAGATTATTTTGTTAGGAAATTTCTGTGGAAAGGTGGCTCATATCACATTCGGTATTCACGTAAGAATTTTGTATGCGTTAGTAAGCCTACATGCTTTTGGAAGAATGGTGGTGCCAAGGCATCACAGTATGTGGGAGGGATTCATCAAACTAGGGCTCCAAAAGGCTAAAGGGATCGGCTTCATGACGAACTTGTGGCCAGATTCGTCAATAATCACTCTATTTTGTGCACAGGTAGAGTTCCTTTGCTTTTATACATTTTTAGTTCACTCTAGTAGATCGGCTTATTTGACTCTTCCTTAGACTCAAGGAATCGTTTCGTGCGGTATGATTTATGAAAAAGGTCCGCAAAGCATTAAGTGGCACATATCCCACCTTTTCTGAGAAAAAAAAGTTGTCACATATCCCAAAGTGACTTATGTATCCTTCATATTTGAGCAATGTGACTAGATTATACTTTCGTGGAACAACACTCACTTTTTGTTTGCACAGGAAGATACCCGCTGCCCCATACGCTCTCATTTGCATGAGCGTCTCCTACGCTCTAGAATTATTAAGTGCGCAAAAGCTCCTATGCATAAATCAGTAGGCAGCATCACAAGTCTAGAGGAGTTGTAACTTGTAAGGTGGGTAGACATTAGGAACCAGAGAAAACGAAATTGGAAGTTGTTTCCAACCGGAATATGTTTTTCCCCCTCATGATATAACTTAGGAAAATATTGACTGAATTATCTACTAGGGTAGCTCAGAAACCAAGTGAATATCCACTTATATGAGAGCTATATATACAGCGATGTCAAACAGTCAAACAGAGCAACTTGTTTTTAGATAATCAAACAGAGCAACTTACATAGGGTATTGATGAAGGACCAGAGAACTGATTGAAGACGTACACACTGCCGACGGGACAGCACAACAAGTGGATATAGTGGCTGATAGCAAGCTTCTGGATGTGGGCGATGAATGCTCGTGACCTCGCGATTTATATAGGGCATGGCATATACACAAGACATGCAGAACCTGGTATAATGCCTTGTGGAGGCCACTTGCTCACCCGGCTTTAGTCAACCTTTCTTGGATTTTGGGCATTCTCCCGCTCTTCGATCCCTCCTTTGTTGTTTAATAAACTAGCCATTCAACCCGTGCACATGCACGGGCTAGAATTATAGTCACTATTTTTCTTAGATTACATTTTTTACTTTTGTCTTTAAGGTTTTTTGTTCTTTTTTTTTTTTGGTTGATCTGAGAAACATGTTACAGGTAGGTTACCAGGTTGAAGGTAGATTTTGCTTTTAATTTATCTATTTACGATATTATGGCCTATTTTCTAGTTGTATGGGATCGGATTATAGTTGTTACATTATTTTAATTGATTTTTCTATTTTTTTACTTTGGAGCGTCGAGAAACCTGATATAGGTAGGATTTCAGGGTTGAAAGTAGAAACAAATACTCCGATGGTTGAGGAGCAAAAGTAGGATTCCATTCTAGGAGGGGCTTATGTCTTATTAGCTAGTTGGGGGTGCAATAGCTTGCCAAGTTGATTATATATTGCTGGTCCCAGAGGATTTTGAACCACAATGGGATTGAGACACTGCCAACTCTAGGAAATCCATGGATCTTTTGGAGCTTCTCATTGTTACCTCCAGAAATCTATGGATATGTAAGTGTGGAAGTTTTAATCATTTTTTAAGTAGTCATTTTGTTTTTTATTTTGACTAAAATAGAGACTTAAAATTTTATTTAATTTCATAAATTCAAGTTTCAGGCGTCTGACATTTTACATTTTTCAATATTTATAACATTGTTTTTGCCCCATTTAAATACATTTAAGTGTCAAATGAAGATGAACCTTTCATATTTCGATTTTCCAAATCAGCTTAGCGACAATAACAATACTGTGGTAGGATCCCGGCCCCTTCTACTTCCGTGTCTTTCCGTCTTCCTAATTGATCTGGAGATGTACGTCGTCATTATCGCAGATCTGATATAAGTAGTTTTCCTAGGCTCTGGCGAGCTTAGCTGAGGATTGGTTCATCTACAGGAGCTATGTCGTGAATTTATTGTGGTATGTAGTAGTGCGTTGAGTAGATTTTATGGAGATGAGGCTTGCTTGTATGTTTAACAGTCCGGCCATTGAAAGTTCATCGGCGGCCACTGGTTATGGTGTTGTTTTCAATTATTTCTCGCTTGCAAAATTCAGTATATATTATGTGTCTTCTTCTAGTGTCATGTATCTTCTTGTTTTTTTTTCAGACTGAAGTTTGCTTGATGATTATTTTCCTTCTTTCAATTCACCTTCGTCTGTGCTACTTACATCGCTATTCTCCAATCTGAGTTTGATGTCTCTTTGTTTCAATATTTGGTAATACCTTCCTGCAAGGAGAAACATTAAGTTAAATCCAGTGATGTCTGTGAAAAAAATGTATGGATAACAGCAAAGCACCTTTTTTTTACCTTTTCAAATTTACTTGTTCTATTAGCGTATTTTCTTTTTCCTTGCAACTTTGGTACTTTTGTACTTGCTTTTAGATGCTTCATCATCTTGAAGCTTGATAACACGTTTTCTCTCACTGTTCTTTGGCTGCTTTTCTCTATATAGTTCAGTTTCACCATCCTCCTGCAAATGCATAATATCCATTGCTCCTTGAGGCTCCATCTTAATGACATAATCCTTTGGGTCTTTTGTTAATGTAGCCTGTGAAGAAAAAGGTTAAGGTAATTACTTGTGAGCAATTGAAGCAATGAAAGTTAAATTAAAAGAAAAGCTTTATACTTTTTTAATGATCTGATGTATGGTGAAAATTAAATTGTTACCTTCATATGTCTCGCAGTAAAGGTAGTTGAATCCTTGGTATGTGGAATAAATAACTTTGAAACAGTATATTCTAGTTGAAAACTTGTGAAGTTATAATCTGTCAATCTGAATTGATAAATTAGTTTTTTTCCCAAATAATTTCTGAATTGATTTTGGAAGCTCCATAATGGCTTGGTTAATTGAGGCTATCATAAATTTTGCTGATTCTGTAATTAGCATCTGAGCTTCCTTGTCAAAAGTATGCAAGTTGCATTTTCTGTTGAATCACTTATTTCAAGCTTAATTTTGTATCTGCGATTGGGAAAACATTATATTACAATAGATATATTAGTATGAAAAGTAGTGCTAAATAATACTAAATTACTTACCGTCCTTTCAGATTAGCCTTCTTATCACACTTTCTGCAAAATTAATGATCAGAATTTTTGTCAAGTTGCTTCTTGCATCTATCTTCGCTGCATGAGATGTATTACCAACCATATTTTTATTAACTGTTGTAGTTGTCGCTTCAATAGTAAATATTCTTTCCTGCAAAATTTGTTCATTTGTAACGTCGTTCATTAGGATCAGGCAACTGCATACCTGGTTTGATGAGTCAAACAGAACTGAATTTAGTTATTCCAAAGTTTTTCTATTGAACTGAATTTTCTCCTCCAATGTCCCATTTAGATGGTTCTCTTTTTGTATGCCTTTGCTAACATATTCGATTGAACAAATACTATTCGCATACAAAAAAAATTGTTTATATTTTAATTTTCATATCACACCTTAAAATCAAAGAAATGATATTACCTTTTTTGTACATCCATAGCTTTGGGAATAGGTAAATCTATATTAACTTGTGTTGCATTGGTTGATGATAGAGAGTACCCTGCAAATATCTAAGTTATTAATTTAGGATTGTCATGCTTAATGATAATTATATGGCTGTTGTTACAAAGACTTACTGCCAAATTTCTTCACAATTGTTGATGTCACTATGACAATATGAGATGTTGACTTAGCATCGACTTTATCCACTTCGTTGTTCCATAATCTAACTTTAACTTCTTTACTGGACATTGGAATGGAGCAAATAAATCACTGTGAAACAATATGCAGTTTAAAGTACTGAACCAATGATTGTGCATAATCATTAGAAACAATTAAAGATTACCTTCATTTTTTTTAACTTACTCAATTTGGATGACAATGTCATGTATTTTGGATAGCCCAAACTGTTTCTTCATTTCTTCGACTGGTCCAATGTATGAGCCGACTCCTATAATATGTTTAAACATAAACATTACTACTCATGCACTAATCAACTGGAACAAAAAATAATTTAAATAAGCTAGTCATATTATTATAACTGACAGATAAATGTAAATAAGCTAGTCATATTCATTGACTCTCATAGAAAGCACATCTGTGTTGAAGAACTGGAAACTATATCTAGGAATATCATCTGAATCTTTCAGCTTGTCTTCACAGTAATTGTCGGCAAGAATTTTACTATCTTTTCATTTTCCACTGGTTGATATGATTTTGCTTCTGGTGTGACTTTAACATTCGATAGGGATTACACATTGCCTTCTTGAATCAATGGTTTGAATTTTCCCATACATGCCTTATTGACCACTCCGTGCATTATTGTGCCCTGTATTGACATAATCTCATTAGCTTGTAAACTGAAAGTAACTACAAAAATAAATTTCACATTGAAGAATCATTATACCTCTTGATCAATCAGTATCGTGTCGAGGCTTAGAAGTTCTCCACTACTCAGCAAGAATAGCATCCCATAGTCTTGTTACCCTTGCCTTTATTGACCATAAATTATTTCCTGGCCTTATTTCTCTTAAAGTTTATTGCGCCATTGCACTGTTGGTAACTGAAACAGAAAGACTTGACATGAGAGGATAAATTTTATATGATCATGATTAATGATCGTATGGTGGTACCAAGATAAAATTGTTTTGCATGCATAATGATATTATGCAAACCTGAACATGGATAATCGTTCCTGGTGACTGAATCAGTAGTAACAAATCCTTGAAAGAAGAACCACAAACATGTGACGGCTAGAATTTGTCAAGTTGAACCTGCAGACAATAGAAGAGGAAAGCATCTGTCGATGAAAAAAAATAGTTGAAAGTAGAAAAGGGTTGTGCCATACGTGTGAGATCGAGAATCCTGTGCTGCCTGAGATGTGTATCTCCTGGTTGTATATATATCATTATATACTGATATCTCTTGTTTGATTTTGAGTTTGATTAGAGTTGAGTCGTGGGTTTTGAAGACACTTAGATTTCGTGATTTATGGCTCCCGTCGGGAGTCCACTTCTTATACCATAATTGTACGCAGCATGTGCCGTATTATGTATGAGATAGCCAGGCTGCCCTTGAATATGTGATGATTCTGTAATGAGATTCTGCTGTTGGCGCCGTGAGAACCATGAGTCCGCTTCCTACACGAATGCCTATATGCACCTGCGGCCCCATCTATACGTGTTGGTTATGAACATCTAATGGTCATGATTTGTTTATTTAGTGTCTAAATATACGGTCGGATGTTTTGCTTTTTTGTGGTAATTTCTAGGATTTTTCACCGATTAATGTGAAGGCACCGAAAGGAGCCTCTAATTAGTAAATATAAGATGAGAGCATTTGCTTTTCCTTTAGATCCGGTAACCTTTGTTTACATTACCTGGCTATAAGCATGAACCAACGTCCTGTGTGTTTTCACTAAACAATTAAAAGTGGACCATTGATATTATTATGGCTCGACCAGTAATCTATTATATACATAATTGACAAGGAAAAGGAGCCTCCACGTTCGCTCTCAAGGTCTAGAAATTACCACGTTAATTCTAAAATGCTAGAAATTTCCACGTTAATCCGAGAAAAAGAAAAGAAAATTACCCACCACTGCCATTATGAAACAATTAGTCAAAAAACCCCCTAAAAATATTTATAAAATAGCTAAATTCGAAATAATAAAAATATCCAAAATACCCCTCACACCTATTTCTAAATTACGCACCATCCCATTATGAGTCAAGAAATAGCTAAATTCGGAATAATAAAAAATAAAAAAATATCCTTCACACCTATTTCTAAATTACTCTCCATGCCCTTACAAGTAAAAAAAACTAAATTTGAATTATAAAAATAGCTAAAAATATCCTTAATTATTATTTTTTTAGTTTACCAACCATACAATTATGATCAAATAGCTAAATTTTAGAATAATAAAAATATCCAATAAACATTTAATCCTGTTTTTAAATACACCGTTATAAAAATACACCGTGATATATGTCTAGCTAGAATGGCACATTTCTTATTTTTAGCATAGCAGGGCCTAGTGGCACAAGAGGCCCAGAAAGAAAGTACTATTTTGTCACATGGGTTTGCAAGAGCTGGCCCGGAGGGATATGTGGGCCATGAAGCCCATCGCTAAGTCCACAACCTCTTCAAAGTTAGCAGCTTCAGTACAACTTCTTTAGTTCCCTTTAGCCTTAACACCATGACTTGCAAGCACGCCGTGTGCCACGAATATTCCGAGCTTTTAGTGATTTGGGTTGCAAATCAGTATGTTCAGTCGTATTGCATCGCCCATTGCTAAGCCCATAGCCTGCAACACATTGTAACATCCTAAATTTTTGGGCCTTTTTTTTTGGTGATTTTTATTTGGTTTATTTGAGCTTTTATATCACTTGAAATATTCTTTTACACTAATCAATGAATCGCACGTACACAAACACCAAACAGCCAAACCCATCTTTGGTTTAGAACCTGTCCAGCTTATTAGTGATATAATTATTCCGTCCATTAGAGAATTATTTATCCAGACCATTCCGTTGTACACCAGACAATAGTCCTTGTGTGCACATTGCCGAAGCAACTGGGCGTCGCTTGCCGTCGAAGTTTGACGCCATGCTCTCTGCTTTATCTTGTTAGTTGTTGCCCTGCTGTCATCTTGCATGCACGCCGCGTCGCACTATGTTCAGTTATCATCTTCATTTGTGCACTCGCTCACGTTGGTGCGGCAAGAAAGACTGTCGACGTGTGCTAAACCGTAGTACCAGGCACCAGCGCCGTGTCCTAATTGCATTCTTGTGCAAGTTCTAGATAGAAACAATACTGCCTCACTCCTCTGTTCTTTCTCCACTCACGCCTAGCGCAGCAGCTGCCCCCAAGCTAGCTGCTTGATCTTTCTTCCTTCCATCAGCAAGAACAGGAATCGCCCAATACCTATGTGAGCCTAGTTACTCACGTGTCACACCTGGTGGTTTTAAGGCCAAAATGGAATGCTCATCTATATGTGTGCCAGGATCAAATTTCACACATATAGAATAAAGTAAAGTAAACAGTATAATCAATGTCATAATTATACCGTGTAATTATTATAATAAATGTCTCAAAGCTCTTGAATACAAACACTAACGGAAGACTCCATAACACCACATGCAGTTGACCGGGGGCTCCACAAGCTTAGTCTTCTCCATCATCTTCAAAGTGAGCAATCTTCATTCTCGAGCAGCATTTGATAATTGTGGGGAAAATAGCAAGTTTAAGTACATGCCGTACTCTGCAAGTGTGGAAAAAGATGACATGCAAAGTTAAATAGAAGAAAGGCTGATATATGGGTTAAAGCAGAAAACAACTATAACTATGACACTTATTAATGCATCGATTTATGTGATACCCAAAAACCAACAGTAATAAATCCTACAAGTTAACCCACTTGTAGCAATCGGGTTAGCCACCCCAAACCATACTGCAAGTTACCCACTCGCAGTATCCAAACTGAAACCATAGTGCAAGTTACCAACTCACAGTATCAAACCAGTTACCATCAGTTCCAACCATCCATAGCTCCTACCCGAAGGCCATCCAAAACCAACCAACCAAAGCCACTAATTTATGAGGATCCAGGCCGCTCCTGACCGTGAGCACGGTTGTTAAACAGTTTTTACTTCTCTGCAGAGGTGCACAACTTTACCCACAGGATGGTGATTTCGTCACCCGTCGGCGACTAAAGTCTCTATGATGCCATATTCACACTACCAAGGTGTGAGGCCAAGAGATCACCACATGGTCTTTCAAAGTGCTTCCCAGCATGCTAACACCCGCTAAGGTTTCACTACTATCAGTACCCCTGCAACAGTAGCCCCCTCTGGTGCCGTGGCTAGGAGTACCCCTCCATCACCTGAGCTTAGAAGTAACCCTTCCTCTCTCTTACCATGAATGCAAGCAAAATGGAAGAAGACAACAAATCCTTGACCAAATCTACCATATCAACCCTATGCTTTGCGCTGTTGTCCTGGGTTGTCGCTCCACGAAACAGTCCTTATGATCACAAACAGGTACTACTTCATACCACAGTCCATACCATAACAGGCACCCGTGCATACCCGCACCACCACCACCATCCTCGTGCTTGGATCAACCAAAGTACCAAGTTGCTAAACAAATTAACCGATCCGTGATCATTACGTTCAAGTGAACCATTAGTCAAAATTATTAGTCAATACTATTATCCATCCCAAGACAAAAAACTAAGCATGACCTACCCATCCATCACTATCACCTACCATAACCCGGCGACAGGAATGATATGAACAGGATAATGAAACATAGCATAATAACAAGAACTAGAGAGATAAAGAATAGAGTCAAAATAAGAGCAGATGTCTAAACTAGAGAGAGAAAGAATATGTCCAGAATGCATCAAGGACACTTGCCTGTATTCCCTGTTAGCTGCTCAGAGTCTTTAATGTCTTGATCTTTGTCTTGAAGCTCTTGAATTGCGCGCACTCCACACAAAATACAAACACTAAGGAACAGTACACTAAACAGTACGAAAATGCTACAAAAACTGTATCAAAAGATAGTACTCGTCGTTACGATCGCGTGAGCGCAAGGATCGCTAAAAACGGAGTTACGAGCAAAACGTTATAAGCATTTGAAGTTAGGGGGTCTAATATGCAAAATTAACATTTTTCTGGAATTATTCCTCTCCTGAGAAAACGCGAGTTACCGCGCCAGGTTGACGTCATAAATCGAAAAGGGTTAAACTTAAACTGAAAATTCCATGGATTTGGTCACGGAGGCGGTGCACCGGCCGGGGTCGCCGGGTCCACGGTGGACGCGTCGCCGGAACGACGATAGCACGGCGGCGCTTCGCCGGCGACCGGCCGGAACGGCGGGCGGGGCGGGGCTTTGCCGCGGAGGGCTGCGAAGCATGGTACGGCGAGGGAGAACTCACCACGGTGGTTGCGCGGCTCGGGGAGGGGAGGGGAAATGGCGGTCGACGGAGGAGAGAGACGGCGAGACTTCGGCGATGTCGAGGTGCGGCTTCCGGCGTCGAGGCACGTCGAGATCAGGGGAGCGGAAGAGGGGCGGTGCGACGTGTTGAAGAGCGGTGTGAGGTCGTCATCGTCCGGGGTGGCGTCCTTGGCGACGTAGACGAGCACGGGACGGTGGCAATGGCGAAGCAGTGGGTGGGGGCGCGCTGGAGTGTGTGGGGGCGATGTGTTGTGGCGGAAGGGAAGAATGGAGATCGGGGAAGGGTCCGGGGCTGTTTTATGGCCCGAAGGCCGAAAGGACATTCGATCCGGGCGGACGCGAGGAGAGGACGCGACGTACGGCGGCGGCGGTTGACGAGGTGGCGACGCGTCGCTTCAGGGAAGAAGATGGATGGCGGCCGGGCTAGGCTGCAGGCGCGCGAGCTGGGCCGCCGAGGGAGAGAAGGAAGTGGGCCGCGCGGGAGAGAAGGGAAAAGGCCCAGGCGGAAGGGAAAAAGAAGAAGGGCCGCGAGGGAAGAAAGAAAGGCGGCCCAAGAGGGAGAGAAAATGAAGAGGAAAAAGAGAAAGAGATGCTGGGCCAGGAATGTTTCAGCCCAGGGTCCGGCTGAGGTTTCTTTTATTCTTTTCTATTTCTATTTCCTGGATAAAAAGAGAACGATTTCTACTCGAATTTTAAAATATTTTCCACACAATAAAATCCCTGCTGCAATCTACTTCAGCATGAATGCAACAAACATATATATTATAACTAAATTAGTTAATTTAGAAAATAGCTTTCTTTTTTCCCTAAATAAATGTTAACAACCTAAATAAATCTAATAAATTTTTAATCTATTTCAAAAAGTTTTTAAAATTTAGTGCAATTTGAGTCACAAACCAAAATTTGAAATTTTGGGATGTGACATTATGTATGATCAAACTTTCTTAAATCATTTCGTGCCATATCTTACCTACAGGGTCATGTAACCCTTTACCAGTTCTTTTAGCTCTTTTTATTAGAATAATTGGAGCTACCGCTGCGGCGGCCGGATCGCTGGCCGGTCCTGATGCCGCATACAGAAATCTGCACTGTCCTGTTTACCGAAGTAGTCATATACTTATAGATTGTTGCCTATATTCAGTTTCTCTGGATTCTGAAACTTCATAGTTGATGAACCTACCCTGCACATGGACTTTGTACTTCAGTTCCTATGCCCACACCAATTTGCACTTGCCCTTAATTAAATAGTACCCTGTGAATCTCCCGGATTCAGTCAAATACTTTAATACTCCCTAATCCTGTTACCTAGCCATTACCTTATAAGGATTCCACCCTGACCACCTTGACATCCTGGTGTTTACTCACACTGACTAGCTTGCTTATAATGCAACTATCAGACGCATGCACTTAGTGCTAAGACAGATGTATACTTTTAAGAATATAATAGGCTGTGCCCATGTATCTTAGCCAGCAACACAAATCGTTTTGGCCTAGTTAGTTGCACGTATGTCACTCCAAATAACAAAACCAAATAAAGCCTGGTTACCTATTTGATTCCCTTTTGTTTAATGCTAAGCCAACTCCCAAGAACCTATATACAAAACCATGAGTCTTTTATCTGTGTAGTAACCTTTCTATAAATACTTTACTATCATTTCCAACTCATCCATGCCCTGTTTAGAGCAGGAGGTCCATGTCCATGCATGTTGGCATGTGACTAGTGCATAAATATCGATCAAGATAGGGATTACACTACTTTTAGCCTATTATTTACATACTGTTTAATTTCCATCCCAATTGACATCAATTAATTTAAGCTAAGCTTATTATTTTTACCCATTTCATGTCAACCAGCTCGAAGCTTTTGGCCTTTTCCCTTGTCTATCATGTCGGCAACATATAAATCCTAGTGCACAGACCCCATTAAGGCACATCCCAATTATTCTTGTTCTCAGAAATTCATTTCAAAAGGGCTTTCGTTTATCGTATGTGTGTGATCTTATTCGATTGTATTTGCCTTATCGTTAGAACGTGTGCTAGCTAGTGCGGAATGCGTGGAGCAAGGGCGAATAACTCGATGGAGCAGACATCATATTGCAAGGCAAGTCATACCTCATTGACCATATAATTCCTATGTTATTATTTGATTATCCTATGCATTTAGCTATGGACATGAGATCACTAAATAAATGTGGTAGAAGTTCCAAGCCACTATTATGCATAAATAGCCATCCTATCTACAATGGCCAGATCAGGCAAGAAATAAACCTAGCACGAAGTGACACTGCTAGCTAGATGATTGAACTATAGGTTAAGGTTAATTTGGAGCATTCACTTGTATAGCGGATATACAGATTTGCGGAATGATGGCTTGACTGAGGACATGGTCGAGATATGGTTGATCTTGTGCGCATGTACCTTCCATGCAATAGATCACCTGATTATGACTATATATATGTCCAAAGTATTTGGGGAATTGTCTTCTAAGCCGTGATAGAAACATAATTTAGTTCAACCATGGACCGACTCTGTCGGACTTGCCAGCATGCCACGTCAATTGTCTTGAGGCTCCAAGTGGTCTTTTAGCTATGCAAATATGGGCACTGGACGGTTAGATCTTGCAATGGCCTACCGGTGCTCACCGATCATGAACAGGTGCAATAAGTCCAAAGCAGGTGCTAGTGGCATATTTGAGGCATGGAGTCTGGGGCAAGTGAATGGCAAATCTGTCATGTTATCTTGACTCTAATCAATTCGTAATATCTTGTGGGTAAAGTTGGACAACCTCTGCAGAGTCTTAATCATTCGAATGTGTCGTGCTTCCTGTTAATGAAGCTATGTTTATGGGTGATACCTGTTTCATGGCAAAGTAGTATAATTTCCTCAGGGAAGTATTTGATATGATGATGGATGGTATATTATTGCTATCGGTGATGCTCAGGTATAATCTTTAACAATTGGAATATGAAATGGATCCCAATATCATCATAGTTGAATGAAGGATAATCTCTTGCAAGTATACTTGATCACAATTCATTTGAATCATCTTATACCATGTGTGGCTTGCTGAGTACGAAAGTACTCACCCTTGCTTACGTTGATATCAGCATTTGAAGTAATATGGCGATGATCTACGTTCTCGGGTGATCCTACAGTCAAGTGGATGGAAATTTTCTTAGCTTGCCGCTGCTTGATGTAATGTTGTTTTGTATGTGAATCTCTTATAGGAGTCGTTGCCTTGATGGCAAGGGTTTGTAGCAGCCAATACTTGAAATATATGAATAATTTTGTGCCTGTTGTATTGTAATATCACATTGTGTGCGACTGTTTATTCTAAACAGTTGCGTTTACGTGGTCTATATAAGGGCCCGTCACACACATCCAACATTTTCTCAATCAACTAAATTAGCTTAAATTACGAAGGCAAAACCCATAAGCTGCTTACTATTAATTTCCCAGCATATAGCGCGAGAACTCCTGATGCTTCCAATGCCTACATGTCATGTCCTGATGCATGTATGGATAAATAGTTTGTCTCTCAACCCGTGCTAGTAGGTTCCTCTTCCTTATGCCTGCTTTTTATATCCAGGGATTATAAATTGTTGATGTACTGCTACCTGATTCCAGATAACTACTACATGATAGAAGTGTAACCACCAGCCATTAAAGTTCAACACGTCTCCAGACTCCAGAGAGCATATATACACCCCAATAACTGGAACCATATGTCTATGATTCAATACAAGTGCTTTCATAACACCTAACCTGCAGAAATGTATATCCATCTATTCAAATTCAACAGGGGTCGTAAATGTGGATTAAAGTTATCCATGACATGTTAGCTGGGGTCTTGGCAAAAAACGCTCCAGCGTATAATCCATTGGCACCAATCAACGCGTGTGGGTCCTTTTTTTGCAATTAAAAACAAAACTCTTATAGACTCAGAGTAGTGCATCTAACATAAAATTTTTATTCCTACCACCTGGTGCCGGAATTAGCTCCAGCCTCCAGGTGCTAGACTTTTCCTTGCTAGCTTCAACTTATAAGCAGTTGGAATATTTTTCTGTCTCTATTCTAGCACCAACCTTGTGGCTGCCCTAGCATCAAAGCTCCTTTGTGCATCCCGTACATATCCTTCCGGCCGGAATGCAAGGAGAATCAGCAGTGTGGAGAGATGATGCATGAAAGATTGGTCTATAAGTGTGACATTCTGGTCCAGAGCTTAATAGGATTGATAGAATACTCATATCAGCAAGTTGCAACTTCTTTTCCGGAAGCTCATCTCGAAAGAACTCCGAGGTTAAGCGTGCTTGGCCTGGAGCAATTTCGGAATGGGTGACCGACCGGAAAAATTCTTCCTGCGTGGGCACGAGTGAGGACAAAATGTGCAGAAAAGACTTGTGTTAGTTTATGGGACAGTATTAAGATCCTAGAGAGCCGCCAGATATATACGAGCCCGGCTCGAGGAGCGGGACGTTACAATAAGAGCACCAGCAGTGTGTATTCGATTTTTGTTGGCCAACAAGATGGCTCATTCGTAGCAGAGGAAGCAAAAGCTGCGTCAAGATACTTTATTTATTCTCTCTCGGCGCCTCAATTTGAACTATCTCCAAGATGCGAACCGTAGAAATTTTTGCCATCTCCAGTGTACAAATCGAATCATCACTGGCATTCCACCCCCCAGTTCGGTTTGCAACTTTGCATGCACACTTCTGATGCTCTAACACAGCACCCACCAGAACACATCCTACATGTTTTCAGTCAGCTTAATTTTAATAGAAACTAGTATGACTGCTCGCGCAATTACGCGGCTAGACATACTATACTATTTAAAATATTTTTATATTATTATAGAAGATTACATAGTTTATTGTTATTACCCATTTTATAATTATATTTATAAAATGGTAGAAAATATATTGTAGAATTTCTCACCGTCCCTCAATTTGAGTGAGAGGAGTCATCATTTATCGAACAATATATTTGATTTTATTTTAGAAGTAAGGTTGGTACAAACGTGGCATGCTAAACAACTAACATATCTCATGGTAGAAAAAAAGAATACGTCGTGCTACAAATAAATCTTCAAAGGAAATGTGTCATGCTAAAAATAAGATAATATGCCATTCTAGCTATATATATATCACGATGTATTTTTATAACGGTGTATTTAAAACTCGAGATTAAGTGTTTATTGGATATTTTATTATACCAAAATTTAGCTATTTGCTCATAATGGTATGGTTGGTAAATTAAAAATAATAATTAGGGATATTTTTAGCTATTTTCTCCACGTTCGCTCTCAAGGTCTAGAAATTACCACGTTAATTCTAAAATGCTAGAAATTTCCACGTTAATCCGAGAAAATAAGAAAAGAAAGAAAATTACCCACCACTGCCATTATGAAACAATTAGTCAAAAAACCCCTAAAAATTTATAAAATAGCTAAATTCAAAATAATAAAAATATCTAAAAATACCCCTCACACCTATTTCTAAATTACCCACCATCCCATTATGAGTCAAAAAATAGCTAAATTCGGAATAATAAAAAATAACAAAAATATCCTTCACACCTATTTCTAAATACCCTCCATGCCCTTACAAGTAAAAAAATAAATTTGAATTATAAAAATAGCTAAAAATATCCTTAATTATTATTTTTTTAGTTTACCAACCATACAATTATGATCAAATAGCTAAATTTTGGAATAATAAAAATATCCAATAAACACTTAATCCTGTTTCTAAATACACCGTTATAAAAATACACCGTGATATATGTCTAGCTAGAATGGCACATTATCTTATTTTTAGCATAGCACATTTCCTTTGAAAGATATATTTGTAGCACGACACATTCTTTTTGCCTACCATGAGATATGTTAGTGTTTAGCATGCCACGTTTGTACCAACCTCAATCCTAAAATAAAATCAAATATATTGTTAGATAAATGATGATACACTCAAATTGAGGGACGGTGAGAAATTCTACAATCTCTTTTCTACCATTTTATAAATATAGATTATAAAATAAGTAATAACAATAAACTATGTTAAACTTCTATAATAATAGTAAAATATTTTAAATAGTATAGTATGTCTAGCCGCGCATTTCTCTGATTAACGTGAGAATTTCTAGCATTTTAGAGCGAACGTGGTGCCCGCGTAATTTGCGCGGGCACCACGTTCGCTCTAAAATGCTAGAAATTCTCACGTTAATCTGAGAAATGCGTATTGAACGTGATGAATGGGACCAAAAGTCCAATACCTAGGCTACGAGCTCCATGCATGGCCGCAAGATGACGTACGGACTATGCGGCTGGGGCACCATGGCGCCTACAACTACGTACAAAGGATCGAGTAAGTACTGATATGTACGGACTCTGGTGAGTTAGCAATTTGATTGATCTTTTTGATTAACTAGAAACGACATGAGAACACAGATCACCTTGAATAATGGATCAAACTAAATGGAGAAAGCTTGGTAAGACATGCGAGTCAACTGCTTGATGATGTTTTATTTATTACTTAGTTGGTAATATTCGCACGGTTCAAGCCTCTAGGAATCCCGGATGAGCAAATCTCAGTGTACCCGTAGAAGAAGCCTCAACATGACACAGAGGCTGTGGTTCGTGGTCTTGACCGCATCTTAGCACCATGACTGATGATCACACGTGCATAAGTGTTACGACAATGCAGTCAACATTGGTATTTTCTAACACATGAAAACTTATGCTGTAAAAAGGAAACAACATAAGTGTAGAGTTGGAATGCAATGATTGTTCAATTTTGTTTGGTATATGTTATCATAGACGTCATTAATTAGTAGTTATAACATCATCATCATTTTACATAGTGCCGATGGCATCATAGAGTAATTTTAAAGGAGTTCAGTTGGCAATCAAAGATTGTAGTGAAAGCAGATAAGATGAATTTAGGACTGGGTGGCTAATTTTGAAATAGTAAGGGAGAATATTTTTTATTTATCTAATAAGTAATTGGTTCTCATGCAATTGACGGAGTTTTGCTGGCCATTTCAGAGTGCTCGAGCTTTGACATACAACCAAAAAGATGCAATGGATACAACCAAAAAGATGTAATGGCAAGCAGACAAAAGGTTTTGTTACTATGATGCACAAGACCATGCCGAGAAACATGTCTAAACTCTTTATTGTAAATAAAATAAATCTAGCCGCGCAAATGCGCGGGCCACTATACTAGTTAATTTATTCCACCAGGCATGAGGAAGAAGGCTTGTGTACATGTTAAGGCACCTGATACCCCCCTCAGTCACAAGCAAATGATATCCATTCCGTGCTAGTTAAGTACTCCCTACAATTTTATTTACACGACGTTTGGGAGATGCTCTCAACGTTTAGCACATAAACAACATGTAATAAATAACAAAAAAGAAAGGTTCATTTTTTGCCCTTGAACTATAGTCAGGGACTGAGTGAGTTTGGCCCTCAAACTAAAAAACCAGATAAATGACATCTTGAATTGTTGGAACAGAACCACTTCAGCATCCGGACTGGTTTGGACCCTGTCCAGCTTTAGTCCATGCTGTCATTGACTCGTTGATTGGATTTTCACTGAGCTGATTCAGCACTGGGTATTATTGAAAAAAAATTGCGTGCGAACCATTCGCAATCCAATCACTTTTCAGCCCCGCCCAGATATGCCTTTCGTCCACTAAACTAGTAAGGTGGTACTAAACTTCCACCTCTTCATACACACTAGTACATATAGGCCACTTCGAGCCTAATCACAATAGGTCGGATGTCACAAACACCCCCCCTCAAAGGACCGATGTCCTCGTCGGAGCACCGGCACAACATACCCTAGCGGGTAAAGGACCAGGAACGCTCCCTCTTAGCACACACGTCCGTGTCCAGTGTCAGCCCATATGCCATGCCGTGTCCCATTCACGGAGCCCACACGCGTCATGCGCCATATGTCTGCACCCTGGCCCACGCGCCCATGCTGCCGCGAGGGTCGGTTCTGATACCATTTGTAACATCCAGGTTCCTAACATGGCTAGACCCGCTCACACGTTGTGCGGACCCTACTCGCCCTACCAACCTTTTACGTTTTTGGCCTCGCTTCACGTAAAAGAGTTAACCTAAAGTGGTGGGTGTTGGACAACTTAGACTTATATGTTGGCCTTTCTCCCACTAGACTAGTAAGGTGGTACTAAACTTCCACCTCCTCATAACACTAGTGCACATAGGCCACTTCGAGTCTAATCAACGATGGGCCAGATTTCACTCCCAGGTGGCGAGGGCCACTCGTCCGCCATGAGGAGCTGCAGCGCTCTCCGGATGGGTCTCTCGGTGTCTCTGGTCGCTCACTCGCAAGCAAGTGTTTTCTTTTGGTGTTTGTCCGGGGGAAGAAACAGCAGCACGGCTTCGGAAGCAAGTGTTTTCTTAGCAGCACGGCTTCGGAAGCAAGTGTTTTCTTTTGGTGTTTGTTGGGGAAGGAAGAAACAGCAGCACGGCTTGGCTTGTTGCAGTTGTGCAGAGCAGTAGAGGAGGAGAGGGTGTGTCAGCTTTTGGTTGGTGGTGTTTAACCAAGAATGGAAGCTGCGGCTGTGTTGTTTCAAGGCAGGGGGCAGACGATACACAGACTAGAAGAACTGCCTGCTTTGGGAAAGCGGTCAGCACACGGCTGACTAGGGTCCTCACAAGGGGACAAGGAAGGCTGCTCATGAGAGGGCCTCTGTTTTGCCTGCGCTGCGGGCTTCGCTAATCAAAGTGGCGTGCCTTATAATGGCCCGTATATTGACATTGATCTTCTTAACATTTGTCCACAAAGAAACGACGATATTTTTTATCCACAGGAAACAGCTCACTCTATAACAAGATATAAATCGGGCTACTTGTGAAACCCAAAGGGTTGTCCCTACATCACGTATCAAAACTCTCGATAAGTATATGCCCACGGTCCCCCAATAGTCTTCACAAGTTCAAAGAACTAGCTATAGCCAGCCCAAAAAGACGCCATAGCCAGACCGAATGCTCATAAACTCACACTGTTAATTAAGATGTCATTTGAAAAACATATACTATGTAAAAATATGAAAGACATTCTGAAACACGTGTTGCGTCTATATGAAAAAAAATTGCACTACATAAGGGAGGTGACATTGTACAACCATACAAATTTATGAATCAAAAATTTAGACATTAGACAAACAACACAGAACAATTGAAAATTTTGACACGATTTTGTCGTTTTATTGTAATTTTGTTAAATTTTTATCTTACAAATAAATTTTATCAATTTAGCTCTTACTCTGAAGAGAAAAAATAATCACTCATTTTAAAGGAAACTTGGCGAATCTCCACTGCGCTGGTGCCTGAATTTAGAAAATACTTCCGTTAAGACGCTAAGTGAATGGAATTAGGTAGTGACACGTGCTTTGGTACATGTAAAAATAATTGTTATGCACAATCGGACAACATTATGTATACCAGAAAATATATCTCCATTATATCAGTAACAAATGTATGTATGGAATGGGACCGATGATAAAAGACAAACATAATTAAACAACTACATATTCGAGAAAGCTCTAGTGAGTCTACATGAAGTTCAAATATACTGCCAAAAATGTATGTCTTTTTATTATATGAAATGTATGAGGTTCCACCATGCATGTTTGGCGTGAGTTGCGCCAATCCATC
>JAAXCT010003139.1:0-43710 GCA_012490785.1 Eragrostis nindensis | reverse complement strand
TTTTTTTCACCTTCCAGTCTCTTAGTTCAATTGGAGAATCATTTCACTTTTTTTTCTACGGAGATCACTTCACAAAATTCAGTCTAAACTAAAAATCATCATTGGTACAGCTTCAAAGATTTTGTCTGAGAATTATCCCAAAAATTATTTTCCTACCGAACCCACCTCTCATTTTTTCTCCTTTTTTTTAGCACACCCTCTCATTTTCTCCTTTTTTTTTTTTTTGAGAGCACCGTCTCATTTCTCGTGCTCAAGGAATTTTCCATTTTTGTTCCTACGGCATGTCACTGGAGTGGAAGCCCATAGAAGGTATTGGCCCAGATAACATACGAACTAGTGCCATTGGGCCATTCTCGTCTCTTCACTCGGTGCGGCCCAACCCACTGGGGTCCGGTGAGGCCTCCCTCTCTCTCTAGTGTGAGCTCTCCCCCTCAACCGGCCGGCTCCGCCCAACGCCGTCGCCACGTCTCGTCGCCGTCCGTCGTCCTCCTCCTCGGCGAGCGAAGAGGAGCTGAGATCCATCCCGCCCGGACGCGGATCGGCTCCTTCCCTCCTTGTCCATCTGGTAAGCAAGCCCGCGCGCACCTTGCCTCGTTGGATCCTTTTCCCTTCCGGGTGGGCCATGGACGATGCCATGCCCACCCCGTGCGGCGCATCCCCTCCTACTCATTGAGCTAGGAATATGGTACTACGAGGTCGCTGCTGCTGCTGCTGCTGCCGCTGCCTGCTAGGAAGCAGCCGTCAGGTGGGTGGTGCGAGCTTGTTGGGACGGTTGCGATTGGTACCCCACTCGTGCCAAGGTGTCATCCCTGATGCGGATGTGACGGATGTCTGATCTTTCTTACTTCCTGCTGTTCATTTCTGCACCATAGTTAGGCTAGGCGTGGTCCAAATTGTCTGGGTGGAGTGTCCTTGCTGGGTTCACTGCCCGCGGTGATTGATGTTCAGGACAACTTTTTTCGGTAGTTAGGCTGGCATTGGTTCTAACTTCTTTAGGTAGCTTTGGATCATGTGGATCGCTATTATTTTAACTATGATTGGGATAAATCCTCCCTTCTGTTTGTGTTGGGAACACATTTTTTGTGCATCCTGTGAATCACATGTTGGCACTCATTCTGCTAGCTTCAACCATACCCGGTGGAGTCATGGGCATTAATAATGCTTGTTCACTCACCTACTCTTGAATCATACTATAAGAGAGTGCTGTCTTGCCTACAAGCTTAAGAATTAGTTGGTCTGAAGGAACACACTTATTCGTAATAAAGAAGTGTTGATTTCAGTTTTCTAGCGGTGCTCTTGTTCCCTTCATGCCATGTATGGTGTAGACAGAGTGATGACGACTCCTGGGGCAATGTTCATAGGTATTGAATCACGAACAGATTGTAACAGATACCTTCACACTAACCTGCTTCAAAGCATGCATTTTAAGGTAGTGTCATCTACCAAGCCTTGTAGAAAGGGCAAACATTGATTACTGACGTTGCCAAAGCCCTTCTCAGTTCTCCCTTTCTCTATATGTTCTACTAGTTTTCATTCTAAACGTCCCTCTCCTGCAATAAATTTATCTTGACAATCTGCAATTGTATACATCTACAAAAGGAAAGTACTCTTCCTGGGATTACCCTTGAACAACTGCCATGCTACCAATGATCTGACTGAGTTCAGTGGGTGACTTTCTTAGATGTTAAGTTATAGTTTTGTTTAGCTTCAAATAGGATGGCATATCTTCTGTAATCTTTACTGATTTAAATATCACACATTTTTTTTTTCCTCATTATCATTATTTCTTTTTCTCCAAGTTTTCAATTGTTTCTTTTCTGCTTCAGAGTGTTTCTTTTGTGGCTGCAAAATCTTCAGTTCTGGAGGAACAAGATGGACATTATTATCATCATCTCAATTGTCATTCTTTTGTGCTAGGAGCTCTCTTTGTAATTCCTAAGTCCCAAGATAAAGGTTCACGCCTCATTATCTGTTCATCCATCATTGTTATAACTTAAGGTGAAACACTGGAGCGCTAACTACTTTTTATGTTGTGTAGGTAAATCAAAGGGAACCAATTCAAGGGCCAATGGAACGGTAAAACTATTGCTCTTTCATCATATTTAGTTCAGTAGTTTTTGAACACTGCTTGTACATGCTGTAACTAGACTGTTCTTTTTAACAACAAATTTTTCCCATAAAACTATCTTTTCTTCACTCAGGAGACCTATACGAAGGAAGAGGTCTCCAAACATAACATGAGAAAAGATTGTTGGATCATCATCAAGGACAAGGTTGTATAAATGCAGTGGGCACCTTAGTTTGTTCCTCTTCAATGCCTTTTAGATGGAAGTAGGGAAGTCCATTCTTCTGGTTCTTCTAAACTTCTCTTTGGTGGTTGAATCAGGTTTATGATGTCACTTCTTATGTGGAGGAACATCCAGGTGGAGATGCTATTTTAAACAATGCTGGTGGTGATTCAACGGAAGGATTTTTGGGTTAGTAACTTGTATTCTTGCTTACTTCACTGCATGTCCTGCCAGTGCTTTTGCGCCTTTAATTCAAATGATTTTCCCAGTAATTATATCTTGTTATTTTGTTGTTACTGGAATAATTTCCCCAGTGCTTTAGTGCCTTTAATTTGAATGATTTTCCCAGTAATTATTTGTTGTTTCCATAGGACATCCAGTATTTTTGCATAGTGTATTGTTTCATGTTGGCTTTTTACTAGATTCTTTTCAGGGGCACTATGGCTTTTAAATATGCGTTATATTAAATTGATGATCTAATGGACCAAGTTCATAGAGATTGAGCAATATTTTTTTTGTTATGTTTCTACTACATCCCTGGAGATCTTTCTGAAACAAGAGGAAGAAAATACAATGACATTAATGCTCTGTTCCCCATATTCTCGGTTTCCTTGTCGCCTACCCGGAAATTGCTCTGTTTCATGTCCAAAAGTTTGTTCTGTGTATTCATGTTTGGCTTATGCTCTTGTACTCCCCAAGCCAGAAACATTGCTACATGATTTACGAAGTGTGTCCTTGGCAAAGTAGCAGATGTCTGTGAGTCTTTTTCGTTCTACAGTTTCATGCCAGCATAAATTTCATTTTTTTTAAAAAAAAAATCAGACACAAATAAGCTGTCAGTTTTGCGGCTCAATCCAAATTCTCACACGGATTTTTTTTTTTTGTGAAACCATCCATAATATCGTTCTGTATCTTCCTTATCTTTTTATTTTCCTGGATGGAGTTACTGCAACTATGGCCTTGCTAATGACACTTTCATGCCTCTGCTTGTACAAAAATCAATATAAGGTACATTGTTGTTTTTCCTGCCTTGATTTGATGACATTCTTCTCTATGTACCTGCAGCCCACAACACGGCACTAGAGTCTTTGATATCATCGAGGATTTCTGCATTGGTGAACTGAAGGCTTCATGATATAGAGAACCTCGGTGTTAGATCCATGGGATCTTTTTTGAAATTCTAGCAGGAGTGTTTCATCCGTTCAGTCTTAAGGGGTCTGCTGGGGATCTCAGAGTGAATGTTTTGCAGTTGGGTCAGGCTTGTCCCAAGCTTTGTGATGTAACTCCATTGTTTTTCTGCTGAGCAATTGCAGACATCATTCTGACTACTTCCTGTATGCTCGCTTGTTGTACTGAGATCCTGAAACCCTTCTGATTACTGTGATTATCATTAAACAATTTGTTCCATCCGTGAAGTCCTCAGGTGTATCCTAGAGATCTCAGAGTGAAATTGTTTTGGTATTTTGATGTGGCCTGGCCTAAGCTTTGTGATGGAACTCCATTGTTTTCGTGGACAATTGTAGGCATCATTCTGACCAGCACCTGTACTGAGATCCTGAAACCCAAGGATCACCTTGACTCGTAACTAAACAATTTGTCAGGATGGTTTACAAAAGGATGAAAACATCACAAGGTTAATTCATTGTTCTCGTTACCTTCTCTGCAAGTATAACAAAGTGAAACATTCCTCTGAGAGTTCTGGGATCGGGCAGTAACATTAATTAAACTTTTATCTCACTATTCCCTTGCTGGGACTGCAATCGAACAAACCCCAACTCCACAAGTTGAGAAGTGAAGGGGAAAAGAACAAATTAAAACGAAAGGGGATTAAAGAAAATAAGCTTTTGAGATATCCTAACAAAAGCTTTGCTACTTTTCCTGCTACTTCACAGATTCTTGGTCAGGAAGAGGCCTGCTCTGCTCTTCCCTCCTGCCATGGAGGAGACATGGACAGGGCGGCTGGTCACACTCGCAATTCGACTGTCTTCCCCTCGTCTCTTTATTGGAAGAAGAGGCCCGGCATTGCGTCGACGTCGTCGGCGCCGAAGTGAAAGCTCTCGCCGTCGAAAGCGAAGAACTCCGGCGGCATGAAGTCGTGCCCAGGGCCGGCATGTGCGCGGCGGCGGACACGGCCGCGTACGCCGACACCGCCTCCTGGAGGTCGCCGCCGTCCGCCGGCCAGTCCATCACCGGGCACGGGTACACGTTGTTGTTGGAGTCGGAGCCGACGGGCGAGGCGAGGGACCACGGCGACGACGCGCCCCGCGGCGGGAGGCTCTCCGGCGTCATCGGCGGGACGGCGATCGCGGCGCCGTCCGCGGCCGCCGCCGTGGCGGCCACCACCGTGAGCCGCGCGCCGAGGCTCTGCAGCAGGGCCTCGGCGTGCGGGTTGTGCTGCGGCTGCTGCGGTTGCCGGCGATTGCCGCCGGCGGCTGCGGCGGCGGCGGACCTGGAGCAGGTGTGGTCGCCGTGGTAGACCACGTCGAAGAGCGCGGGGTCGTCGTCGGTGCGCTGCACCTGCTTGGTGGCCTGGCAGCCCTGCGAGTTGCGGTGGGTGCAGCGGTAGTACGCCCGCGGGTGGCGCGCGCCGAGGATGTCCTTCTGGCCGTACTTGCGCCAGCTGTGGCCGTCGTCGGCGGGGCCGCCGCCCTCGGCGCCGGCGCCGGCCGCCGCCGCCGCGCTGACGCGCACCTGGCTGGACCACCGCGCCGTCGCCTTGCGCTTCTTGGGGCTGCCGCCGCGGAACGGCTGCTGCTGCTGGTGGTCGGAGCCGGCGTCGCTGAGCGGGCTGGGCGCGCCGGAGCCGGGGTACGGCGGCGTGGCGACGGCGCCCGCGGCGGCAATGCCGATGGAGCGGTCGGTGAGCGCGACGATCTCGGCGGCGAGGCGGCGGCATTGGTCGACGGAGGAGGAGGGCGCGCGCAGGTGCAGGTCCAGCTGCCGCACCAGGTCCTGCACCCGGCACAGCTCCGCCACCAGCTGCTGCTGCGCATGCGGGCCGTCCGCGGCGTCCATTGCTGCTGCAGGGGAGGGAGTCAGCGATCGGTGATCGGTGGTGACTGAATTGAAGAGCTTGCTTGGAGACGAGGAGGAGTGTTGGTTGGTTGGTGTTCGTGGTGGTGGCGAGAGACAGGACTGTGAGTGTGAGGTAGGCGGGATGGCGAGCGCGCTTGTTTATAAGGGGAGGGAGGGGATGGATGGATGCGACGACGGGACGGGGAAGCGCGTGGAGACGACCGACGGACTTTCAAGTGAAGTGCGCTGCTCTGCCTTCTCGAGTGAGCAGGGATTTGTTTGACTGCTCCAGATCGAGGAGACCGCCCGGCGATTGGCTCGCCACGTAGCGGGTCGGGTTTGGGCCCGGAACCCCTTGGTCAAGTGTGGTCTTGGAGAAAACCGGCACTCCTGGATGAAAAACACTGATGGCGATCCACTCAGCCAGCAGGACCTTGGGTTTGTGTCCAATTTTCCAGCTTCTAGACTGCATCAGTGCTAAGGGGGGAGGATGGTAGCGATGTCAACTGCTACTCTGTTATGTTCGGTGATGTAATTAGTGTCTTGGTTGCTTGCTGAGGGGTGGTGGATCAAGTTATGTCAGATGAGATGTAGTTACACTATGTCACAGCCTAAATTTTGAATACTACATTAACTTACGCATGTTTATATCATTCACTGGTCCAAATGCCGGACTTGAATACAATTGAAATTGAAATAACCATGATATTGCTACAGAAAGCTATGTGAAGCAACTTTGCTTTCATACTTGTAATATTTCAGAATGTGTCAACTTTGATATATGACTAGTAATATGATGTTTCAACTTCTTAAAATTTTAAGATGAGTGAGTGTGCGATGATGATATGATGCACGGCATTATTGTATACGAATGTGCTTGTGGTCTTGGGCCATAGGGGGACTACATGAGTTACCTTCTCATGAGTGGACGGTTCTTCACATACACACACGCACACACTTCTAGTTTCATCTTTTTTCACCCAAAAGATGGACCAGAGTGCACTCTATACGATAGAGAATTACCAAGTTGAGATAGACCTGAGCGAAAAACCATACGGCCTATTCTCAACGATCATCCTACTATGATCACATTGACATCATATCTCAAATCCTTCTTTGCTTGTGGAGCACATTGCGTTGCCGATGGAGGAAGGAAGCATATATATGGCAATGTGTATATATGGTAGTAAAAGAGTAAACATCATTGTCAAGAGTTGATGGATCAGTCAATCGCAAAGCAATGATGTCAGGAAATGGCTAGTGAAGGTGGTAGGAGCTCATAGTCGCACTGTTCGTCAATTATAATTATGCATGTACATACCAAATGCTTGGTAAGTCAAATCATTGACGAGTTACAAACATGTTTCTCTCATATCTTATCAGAAAACCTTGAGCTATGAGTCAGCCTTATAAGTTATCCACCTAAAGGTTGAAAAGGAAGAAAAAAATAGTATCACTTCCATTCCGGTGATGCGCCAAACCCTCTGCTTTGAGAGTTCCTGTGGTAGCTTGTGATGTTTGACCGTTTGAACGGCATCCCGGGTCGGGTTCCGACCCGCACCGGAACATTGAGAATCTTTGGACTCGTTCAACCGGTCTTCGCTAATCTCTGCGTCCCCAGCCATCCCAGCCATACCCGCTGCAACAATCCAAGCCAGATTTCAAAGTCAAAACTTGACTGCTTCAAACCTTCCACCCTGTCTTAAATTACTGCCACTTTTCTTTTTTCGATTGCTTGCAACAAGTTTATATATTCTGCCTTTTTTGTTTTTTTTTTTTGCTGCAGCGTGCTTACTTACGTCCTGGTACAATCTGCAGGGAAGCGCTGTTGGTTGGTGAGGGTAGCACTCCAGTTTGTCTGTGGATGTCCCGACTGGTTTTCAGCAATAAATTTTGATTTGTTTGCGCTTTGAGGTCTTGTTAGTTGGACTTGTTTTCAATTCAAGTTCTTTCTTTTTGTTTGTTCGAATAGGATTCCTTGTACGTAACGTTGGCTGTGTTGATTTGTGATGTGTTGGGTTAAATAATTTGATGTCTGCTGTGTGCAACTAAATTGGGTCTCAGAGTGTTTATGTAACCATGCGCGTTGAACATTAAGAAAATCGTTTGCCAAACTTTTCCTGACATTATTTTATCATTTTAATTGCTTTACTTTCACAGTCATGTAGTACGCTTCTCTCTTTAAAAGAAAAAAAAGCACATGAAACAAATAAAGTCTGATCAATCAAAACATATTTCTTAACTAACGGGATGGTGCCATTTAGAGAGAAGCTAGCATGGGCTGATGAGACGGAGAGTGATAGTGAGAGAGAGATGATGATTGTTAAATTAGTGTGCGGTCATTTTTTTTTTTGCGAGAAATTAGTGTGCGGTCATTGATGGATGATGGTCAGAGTTTGGTAGTGGAGGAGAAGAGGATGAGAAAAGGAATGGAGTACTTACGTGGAAGCTTGACCGGCGACCGGCGTACGTGGACACACATGACGAATCTTCAAGCCTCTTTGCGCGTCGTTAGAATAATCAAATCGCAGCAGCGCGTGATGTCAGCACCTCGACGGAACACGACGTCACGGAAGGAGGCCATATAATTCGTTAATTCTTCTGTGGACGATAGACATGATGACACCTGCTGTTAGGTTCATTAGAGCATCTCCAGCAAGGCCCCTACTTAGGCCTCTACTCTATTATTTAGGAGGTTGAGCCAAAAAATCAATTCCAGCAGGGAGCCTACTTGGGGTCTCATTTTGCATGCCCTCTCAAACTTCATCTCCAAGCCCCTATTCCTAGGGTCCTTCAATCTTCCCTCTTATTCATAGGTCCTACCATTTTTTTACTTGGTCTTACACAAAATAGGGTCTTGGTTAGTTTACTGCTGGAATTGAAGCCAAATTTTGGGCCCTCATTTTTACATGCCGGCCTGGAAAACGAAAGTAAGGGCATTGTTTTGAGGTTCATTGCTGGAGATGCTCTTAGTAAAAAAAAGGTACTTTCTGGGGAAAAAAAAGGCACGTCTGGTTCGCAATGTAGTCCATCTGTTTTTATTTTGGCCGTGCCATATGTTCTGAAAATTATGAAGTTTTTGATAACATATCTAGGTTCAATTTGAATTAGATATTAGCTGTTGGAAACGTCATATATTAAGAAACAAAGGTAAGGATATCTATCTATTTCAACGGTGCATTCCTTTAAAACTGGATCTTTTTTTAGTTCCAATGCCAATCAACAGGACAGATTTCTCTGCCACTCCAATCACTTTAGCTGATAGAAATTTTAATACTGTCACAAAAAGTGTTTAGATTACAGTACCAAAATAGGTTTGTCACATTGTGCACTGTATGCCAAAAAAAAAAGGTTTTAAAATTTCGGATGAAAATGTGAGCAAGTTTTGAGCAAAAACAAAATATTGGCTCTAATTTTCATTCGAAAATTTTGAGGTTTTCTTTCGCTTGTAGCGTACACTGAGACGAATCCATTTTGTTGCTGCAACACAAAAATTGCAGCGATGAGATCATAATAATCTATCAGCTAAAGTGATTGGAGTGCCAGATAAGAGAAGTGTATTTTCATCCGATGGTAAAGAAGAGAAGTGCAAAATTTTGAAGACAAATAAGAAAATAGTATAATTTCCGACGGCAAATAAGAAATTTGCTCTAATATGATTGCTCCAACTTGTAAGTATACTCTTCACTAACCTGTAAGCAGATACGTATACTTATCCTTACTCCAACTTGTAAGTCCGTCCTTCCATTTCAAGTTGCCGTACACAGCAGCGCAGCACTCGGTTTAATCGCTGGATCATTGTATCATGTGTACAAATTCTTGCTGAAAATCTTGTGGTACGTGGGATTGTGGGAAGAGGTGGTGTCTTTGCAGGTAGAAAACCATCACCTAGGCAGTCAGTCATCCGGTGGGTGCATTGCATTAAACCCAGGTGGCCAAAGCACACGTTGGCGTACGTACGGATAACTTCGATTTAATTTGTTCCAATTCCTCTCTCATCAACAACAAGTTGTAACCATACAACGAAACTTCACTGCAGAATCCAGCGGTGCGAAAAAGATGAATGAAGCCTGGTTTTGGGACTGCGAGCGAGGACAACCGGTTTTGTTTGGATGAACATGCTTTCCATTTCTTTTACGATTTGGCTCAAAACTACACATTCTTGGAATTTGGTTTGGGATTCAAGCCTATCTCAGCATCCATTAAGTGTTCTACTCTGAAAACTCGAAGCACATCCTTACCTTTTATTGACCGCTCGACTATCCATGCAAAAAAAGAAGGAAAAAAAAACCCTCGGATGTAATACTTGTCTTTCGGTTATGTTTTGACTGAAACGTTTTTTATTTTTATTTTTATTTTTATTTTTACTATGGGATTTAATCTAATGTCTGGTTTGTCTAATGAATCGGTTGACCATTAATAGAAAACGATTTTGAACAGCGGCTACGTAGTACGTACGCCAAAACTAGCTGGAAGATAAGGTGGAGATGCGTGTTTGCAACATTAAGTTAGTGAAGTCGAAAGTCAGACTATGCATGCATGGCATCCTTAGGAAATACGACATGTCATTTGTCAAAGGGCTTTGCCTTTTGGGTTACATGAAAGAACATCGTTTTGGTTGGTTTTCAAAGGCATCCCGGCTTGATGTAAAATTGTATACTCCCTCAGTTTTAAATTGTTGTTGCCTTTGATATTTTTTTTGTTACGTTTAACTATTCGTCTTATTCAAAGTATTACATCCGAAATCTTCTTGAGTACATTTGGAGTAAGCCCATGTCCATTTGACTCCAGAGAAATAAGCCTGAATCGGACTGGAAATTCAGTCGCAAGACCATCCCTTCTGGACCTAATAAGTACATGCAGCCTCTGGAAGTCTGTCCGTCTGCTGAGGATAAGATTATAGGGAATATGTCCCTGGAGACTAATGATTGTTTTGAAGGGCGTAAAACATACTGCTCCCACTACATTAAGATTTGTAATGAACATACAACCCAGGAGCATTGCAAACAAGCAGCGTACCAAGCTCACTTTGCGATGATCAGGAAAGCACATCAGGAGGCAACTGCTTCATGGCTCTATCTGACTATCTCATAGCCTGTCTATCGAATCTCAATATAATACGCCTGCCAATGCGAAAGCTAAAACATATACGATATGACGCAAACATCTAAGAATTTATATCATAGAAACTCTGAAGCTTGTTCTAAACCAATCTCAAGAACAGATAGCAGTACATTCGGATACCAAAAACAAAAGTATCAAATGTAGCAGCGCTGCCACAAATCTGTTAACGTCTCACAGTACAACCACTAAAGGCAGCATCACAGTTACTAATAGGTCTGAAAACAAATGGTTCATCACACTAGGGAAATGATGTCTAGTCTGTTTTGTGGTTCCCATTGCCGGTTGGTGACCTGGACCGATCAACGCGCCTTCTATGGGAATCTCTTTCATGAGGCGAGCTGCCCCTTCGGTCCCTTGAGCGTGATCGCTCTCTCCGGCGGTCCCTAGAGCGCGAGCGCTCCCTGCGACGATCCCTTGAGCGAGACCGTTCCCTTCTGTCCCTTGAGCGAGACCGCTCCCTTCTGCGGTCCCTTGAGCGAGATTGTTCCCTTCTATCCCTTGAGCGAGACCGCTCCCTTTTGCGATCCCTTGAGCGAGACCGCTCCCTCCTACGAGAACGGTGTGGTGATGGGCTCCGAGAGCGCTTTTGAGAGCCTCCTGCATTTCAAAAAAATAAAATAAATAAAGATACAGCTATGATACCAGGAACTGGTTGCAAACAATAATGCTTTTTATTACTACTACTTTGCAGAACACAGATGTCTGGGATACAACAATCAGCAGATATCAAGCCTGTAAAAACAACCACATGAAACCAGATTGGAACACCTCTGCTTTTGAAGATATGTTTTTCAGGCTGGGTTTATATGATGATGTCTACTTTACAGGTGATTCAAGGAAAACAAGGCCTGCACCTATGAATTTACTTACATACTAAACTTTAATCATGTAGAATATGCCAGCTAAAAGAAGACAAAAAATCATTCATTACAAAGAGAAGAACTGGATACATTGAGCACATAGAAGAACTAATACTGTCGATATGAACAGAACATATAGCCTATGACCGAAAATAAACATTGAACAAGTAGAACAAAGTTCAGGCTGTAACACTAATAGCATTGCACATTTGAACACTGCAAACAAATAGATTGGTCCATTCAACAACAGGAAGTAGAGCCACTTAGAAGTAAGGCAAACAGTATTGGAGTCATAGACTCACAGTAAAGCTCCAAAACAAATACAGCTCTATTTATGTTCATACCTCTGCGACCACAGTATTTTCCAGGAGTAGGAGTCCTCTCTCGGGTTCGTTTAGCCTGCAATCAACATCATCAACAGAAGTATAAGTTGGTGCCCACAGTAAAAGAAAAATAAACTTCCAATTACTCTGAACAAACCAGGATCTCAATTATTTAATCTTAACTGGAAACATGGATTAATTATAGATAAATAAACTGAAAAAGCATGCGCCTTGCTGGAAACAAACAATGATGGATCATTAAGCCTCTTATAATGAATGACTTTACGTTGTATGCCACCTCAACCAAAGACGACTTTTGTGCATTTGCTCCGTAGTCGGTGTAGCCATGGTCAAAGGATGCACCAGATTACGCCTCTTGCAATGTCCATTGAATCAGGATAGTTGTCGATGAAGTTGCATCTCTCAGGTGCACTGGCGATTGGTGATGTTGCGACATGGCAGCAGCATGTACCATGCATCCTCAGTCGATGTAGACAACGTGGAGCCCTCTTGGGTCAAGGGCGACGTTGATGTGCCGTGGCGGTGGCGGTGACGCAAAGCACAGCAAGACTTCACGATCGACGATTGCTATTTGGCGGCAGCTCTCACGTTGGTGTAGCGGGTATGCAGTGTCGGTGAGGGAGGTGTAGACGACACGCGGTGAAGATGAGCTCTGAGGGATGATGATAAGCACCATCGCATCAGCTGCACGCCCCTCGACAACAACCATGGTCGAAGACAGCACAGCCTGAACCAACCAGGTTGACGTCGAAGCAGCCCAGCATCGTGTTAAACTGGAAGGTCATGAAGTTAGCACGAGACGAGTTAAGTCCCCAGTTGAAGAGGCAGAGAAGGTTTTCCCCTTCACCGCACTAGGATTGCATCAGAGCACATTACAAATGGTTCCTGAGTGGACTTTTCTGACTGGAGTGTCCCAGAAGATATACTCTTCCTTTCACAGAAAAAAGAACATATTTGTACCATACTCATAATCATAATATACCTCATCTCAAGGACCTTTCACAACAATTTTCAACTGAATAGAGCATAGTATGAATTACTGTTTTTACTTAACAGAATATATTTTCCATGGTGCACAAGAGTATGCTAGTGATACAACAATAGTTTCAAGATTAATGGAAAAACATGCACAAGATCATGCAGAAACCATATTTAACGTAATAGCCAGCTTACTTGTTTAACTTTAGGAATGCTTTCAGAATATGTGAAATTAATACACAGATAACATGACAAAAAAAATATCTCTGCTTAACAGAACTATCATAGCAAAAGATACAATGTGATGAATCATTTCGGTGAACATCTAACCTTCTCCACAGTAACCAGGCGACCTTCAAGTACAGTGCGGTGAAGGTACTTAATGCAGCGCCTTGCGTCATCAACAGTCTCCATTGTCACAAAGGCAAAGCCACGGGATTCTTTTGTCCGAGGATCTTGAACAACATGACAGTGTTTAACCTACAAAGTTGAAGATTGCTACAAGTTAACTACACACCAAATGGTTATCACAAGATGAACAGATGTGACGGTCCAGAGAAAATGGAAATAATAACAAGAACATAAACAAAAAATTGAGAACATACCTTTCCTTCCTTATTAAAGAACTTCTCAAGTTCATCTTCAGTTACACGAGTAGACAATCCAGTGACATAAAGATTATTCCCTGGATTTCTATCATCCTCGCTCCTATAGACAATCAAGAACTTAATATCGTTACTGCACTGAGAGCAAGGCACAGCAATGTATTTGACATAATGTTGAATTATTAATAAATTATCATAAATCATGAACATGTGATATGCTTGCCTGGATCGACTTCTATCCCTTGACCTTGATCGATCACGCCTTCTAGGAGGAGGAGACCTTGAATTGCTGCGCCTTGTTGGAGGGGGAGACTTTGAAGTGCCATTCCGATTTGCAGGAGGTGTAATGGACCGCGCAGTGTATCTGAAAATAAAAGTTGACAAACCAAAACACACACCAAGTGCGCAATTTACAGCATTTGAGACAGAATAGAACACTAACCTCACTTCCTTGGATTGAGACATCTAGATGGAAAACACAAGGGAGAAACAGTGTCAGACATATGGTCGCCATGTATGGAAACTTTTTAACATGAAGATGGTATAAGTGAACTACTGTTCAATACTTGCATTTGAGAAAAAGGGAACAAAATTCACACTTTATCCTGAAAGAAGCAGCAAGCATTCACTATTTTCTTAAGAAGCAAACCCAAGCAAAACTACATGCAACCTAATCACACGTAGAACATGTCAGTTGGGGATTCACACCTCCAGCGTTCAGACTAGAAGCAAAAGAACGAATATACAAGGACATGCTAGGAATCAAGCAACCTCGTCATCCGCCCGCACCCACGCCAATAGAAAACCTTTCAGATCTGGCTCGAAGATGGGGACCGGGAGCCAGCCATGAAATCCATCACCAACGGGGAAGAAAAATTTAACGCAGCGATTAGAACCTAGAAATGAGCAGGAACCGAACAAAATCTATACGACTCGTTCATAGCCGACGGGAGGCGCCTGCCTTCCCCCGGTCCGCGGTGCGCCAGATCTGGAGGCCATACAAGCTACAGCCGGCAAGCGGGCTCGCGCGAGCATGCTAGCCCGACGGAACGGTGCGGAACAACCACGAAACCCAATCGGATCTAACCTTCCTCCCCGCGGTGGATTCTCGAGAGAAACCCAGATCGACGCGGACGAAAAGATTGAGGAGGTGGAGAAGCAGGCACGGCAGGAGGGAGCGAGGAGAAGGAAGCACCTGTGGATGCGCTAATCAGCAGGCTCCGTCGCCTTCCGAGAGGAGGAGGAGGAGGCGGCGCCGGCGCCGTCTGTGAGGACGAGAGGCACGCGAGACGACGAGCGCCCGTGGAATGGGGAAAGAATGGCGTCCGAAGCGTAAGACGTTTTTACCCCCGCGCAATCCGGGACAGGCGGGCCGTTATCTGTGTCTTGGCTCATGGTCCTGATTTAGGTAAAAGTTGTTGGGCCGAGATCTTAGTTTCTTGGTCCTGAGAACAGGAAGTTTTTTTTCTTATGTTTTTTTTTCTCAAAATGAAGGAACAGATAGAATTCGAGCCCAAAAAAGGGGCAACTGCTCCGTAAGCTATTTTTGTATTTCAGCCAATTTTTATCAGACCCTATATAATAGCAATGGAAGGCTCGGGAGAGCAAAAGCGGTAATGTTCAAAGAGCTGGTCGATCTACGTTTTTGTTCATCCGAAGCTAGACAGGACAAAGCATGGCCTGGAATAGAAAGTTGATTAAAAATGTGTGTTATAAGCAAGTATATGTGTAGCTTATATCAAACCTTTCTTATAAGAATAAGACATGAATAATCCAATCTACGAAATTCATTCCCGGTAAAATTATGAAGTCCAAATATATAAATTGAGTTCCGTCCACTGAAGTTTGGGCTCAAAGATAACTTCAAGACAATCATAAATCAATAATCTCTTCATACGTAGAGCAAAAATAACCCACCAGATATTTTTTTTTGCTGAATAAAACTACTAGTAAGTTACTTTTATATTTCAATGAATTTTTATTAGACCTATAAAAGGGCAACAGAGATTAGGTTGAGATACAGCAGTGAAGTTCAAAGAGCTGGACAAATTTACTCCTATTTGATGCACGATCTATCTTGATATTTTCCATTTATCTCCTGTTTTGACTTGCGGCGTTTTCTTTTCAGTAGAAAACAAATCATTTATTTGTTAATACGTTTTTGATTTTGTGGGATCCCCTACTTGTTCTTTGGTCAGGTACTTCCCCTCTGTTTTCTCACATGTTTCATGGAGAAGTAATGAATTTTTTCTTGATGGTTAGCATGCTCATCTCGATCATAACTTGGCTCGGCTTGACTCATTCATTAACGAGTTGAGGCAAGCTTAGTTTTTGAATTATTTTCTTAATGAGCCAACACAAGTTAGCTCGCAAGAGCTAGTGGTAGCAAAATATGGTCCAACAACCGACAGTCAGCAATCTTTAGAACTTAGAGAGGGAGCGAAATCTTCAGTTACCTATATGACCTTTTTTTAACTCCTATCGATAAATCATATGTGTGTGATATTGTTATTATTTTTTCCATGAACATATATTGCACTAATGTCCGGTTTTTATGACTTGCCATGAACTTGAAATATATATTGAAGCCATGTGTACATGTTTTATTTTGTGATGAAGCAATTTAGAGCATGTAATAATTTTGCTAGGTTGACTACACATAAACAGTTCCATGAAATTCAATCTCATAAAAGTACAAAATGCATTAAGTTTTGTTCATCTACCACTTCCAAATTTGGCCTCCCAAAGTAAAGTAACAATAACTTCAAGGCAATCGTTATAAAGAAGATCTACATATATTAGCGAAACATCCCCAGTAGATAGCTTTCAAATTAAGTGCACAAAACAAAAACATCTAAAAATCAGCATATGTGAAATCTCAACATATCAAACAACCACCCATCAGTAATTTGAGAGCAGATGGTAGTCTCGCGGGATGTTTCAAAAGCACTCTACAGTCTACACGTATGTTGTCGGTTGTCCGATCCGACTGTACAACCAGTACACACCAGGGAGCAAACGCCATGTAAGAAGAAGAAACCACAAGTAGACAACTAGCGAAAAGCGAGCGGGGTCACATGACCGCCGATGGTTTTCCGTCAGTTAGGATTCAGGAACATTTTGGAAATTGTTGCCCGGTGGTCATCACGAAAGGTTGAAAGAGCTAGCTGATGACGAAAAACTAGCTTGTTCCAGAGACAGAGTGAGTGTGCATAAACTAGCGGTAATTATTATTATTTTTGTTTCTTATTATTATTGGGAACATCGATCTGTATCTTGGACACACAAACACACGTACACATTAGCATGGATTGGAGCAAGAATCGAGCTCAGCTCCTTAATTTAGCTGCCAACTAGCTAGGGGTACACAACTTCTTGCAGGATATACATCATATACTAGCTAGGAGCAATGATAAATGATCATTTGATGAGGGGTACGTAACACCGTAACAGTAACTATTACTCCAGCTAGGTGCGCGGGGCGAGGTAGAGGCCGAGTGCGTTGAGCACCTCACCGGAGCGTCTGAAGAAGCCGATGACGTGGCTGTTGCTGTGCTGGAGGGAGAGGCTGAAGGGCGTGCCGAGCGGGAAGCCGTATGGCCCGTACTCGGCGCCGGAGCTGGTGACGAAGGCGAGCGAGGTGACGCCGGCGCCGTCGCTGGTGCCGGACACCTCGACGACGTATTCGTCCTCCCCGAGCGCGACGGTCTCGACGGCGCCGGCCTTGGAGGCGCCCCAGGGCCCCACGGGGATGGACTGGCCCTTGCGGTCCACGTAGACGAAGGAGAGCCCGCAGATGTGGCCGCCGGGGAGCAGCAGGCTGCGCACCGTGATGCTCTCCAGGTGGTCCGCCGGCACGCGCGCGTTCATGTCACGCGGCGTCCCGCCGTGCCCGCCCCACGGACCAACCTTCACCGCCGCGTTCGAGCTCCCCCGGCTCGCCGGCATCTGCATCTGCATATATATAAGTATGTAACAGCATGCTATTTACACATGTTCGACCATCGCAATATGTAGACAATTAATTAACTTGATGATCCATGTTTACTTGCTAATTTACCATTGAACTCGCGGCGGTGCGTGGCCTAGCTGGGCGGCCGAGGGCGAGGGGTAACGCTAGGCCGCTAGCCGCAGTGCTAACTTCTCTCTGAAGTAGATACATGCTCGCGCCGGTTAATTATATGTTTGTTGTTTTTGCTGTGTGGTATGTATAATGCAAATTCAGAATGACAATGCAACGCGGAGTACTGGATCGATCGCCAATTTATAGACCTGGGCTCCAATGTATGTGCAAATGCTGAATTGTTCCTTGTGCAAGTGCTCCAAAGACCTTTATTTATCCTTTGAGCAATTTATAATTCTATCTTTTTTTTTGAACGAATCGGCACGAGATTGTGCCCATTTCATTGATAAAGCAGGAAATACAACACCCAACACCTGGAGGCTGGGCGAGGTTTACATTACATATATGTTGAGCGACCTTACTCTCTGTAAATTACTTGCGGCAATTTATAATTCTATCGCCTTCCACTTCTGAGACCATATACGCCATAATTAATTCTCTTTTTCAGACCCAGTAAATTTGGCTTCAATGAAGGCTACACGAGAGATGTGTCTATCCAATTAGCAATAATGTCTCTGTGCACCAAATTATTCCACATTATAATGATATTTATTCATCTATTGATTCATCAAATATGTAATATTCCTCAGTACACCAAACAAGATAAGTTCCGGTCGTTTTAGACAAGATAAGTTCCGGTCGTTTTAGAATACTGTAGGAATAACATCAAGTTTGAAGTGTCAAAAGCAACCTTATATTGATATGACAGAAATTCTTAAGCCCGAATCCAAGTACTATATAGTGATAGGTTTTCGAAACAAAATGAAAAAGGTAACCATTAGATATATAAGAAGAAACTGACCTCCACAGACAAATCGTCTGGTGATGAAAATGAAAAATTGAAGGAAGGCAGGCAATAACAGTGACATTCACAACCAGATTTTTGTAGATGCAGGCTTGTTGAGAATCTGGACATGCAATTTCCAACACGGGTGTCACATACTGGATAGATGGGACAAACGCAAGGTAGGAGAATACAAAGGACAACGTCGATGTAACAAAATCAAAATACAACTTGTTGTAAGTAAAGAAGTGGCAAGCTAAAAACGCTATCGTAACATTATTTTAATCTAAAAAATCAGTGTCAGAAATGCACTTATCCATATGACGTTTTCCTCGTGACGTTATGAAATTTTGTCACAAGACAAGGCATATGTATGATGAAATTTTGTGGTTCAACATGGAAAATCGATGACGCAGTTTTGGAGTGACGAATATATGACGAAAGTAAAAAAAAAAAGTATCATTACAAAACCTCATTTTATCATAGAAGTACAAATGAACCTCTGGTAACCGTCATAAACTGAAAAACCAAGAACGTCTGGTACGTAATCCTTTATGATGAATTTTGCTTCTACCATGACGAAAACAGTTTTTCATGGATGTATGTTTTTTCACTAGTGAAAGTTGTCCTAATGTTATCAATAAAAAATCACGGGGCGGGGGGGGGGGGGGGGGGGGGGGGCGCATGGATTATATTTCCCTATGACATTTCTTTCTTTTAATAAAGTTATCGCCACACAAGTCAGATTGGTCCACTCATAATACCCTACTCAATATGTTTTGCCTTTCAAAAGAAGGAAGAAGTCCACCGAGAATTCACTTTCTTTGTACAATGACCCCAAATAAAATATTGGCTTGATTACTACGCTCCATTGTTTTAATACGGATCACTTACCAGACTCTTTCATCGATTCAATGCCTCTAAACACCATTCAGTTAGAGCTATATGCATACACACGACACACGACCAAGAAAGCACCTGCCAGATTCTTCGCCCATATTCAAAATGTTGTGCCTTGCACTGCCCCCTCTCAAGGTGGCTGCAAGATAGATGCCCTCCACCTTCTATCCCATTGTTTTCACCCCAATTATTCAAGCCAAAAGAAGATTCAGTCAGCAATAATGTGACAATGAAAGGTTCTGGGCCCTATCTGTAGCAAGAATAATTTTTCCTTCGGCACGCCACCTGATACTATATAGGATTCCTATGTGAAATGTCAAAAGGGGTTCCACAGTTTTAGAAAAAAGGGAAAGATTCTGTTGAGGTGTCGCTAAAACTTTAAACAAGCTAAGATTTCTACCGGTTCAAATCCCTCAAGAATTATACTAGGCATTGTATTCGGTTGTTGTTAAGAATTTATGCATTTTTTTAATTAATTTAATCCAAAAATTTCCCAATAAAGTAATAGCGATGAACAAACTGAAAAAGAAGTTAGAAACGTACCCAGCGGAGGGTCCTGCGCCAGAGGCGCTGGAAGCTCCATTCCCAAGAATCATTGTTCTTGAGTATGTTCGATGTAGTCGATCTTAGTCAATGCAGGACGAGGTACGCAGTGCAGAACCGCCACGCTCCGGGAAGTAGTCGTACGCGCCGGGAAGGAGTCGATCGAAAGCGAGCAGTCGCGTTGTCGCTCCCCAAAAACCTGATCGCCCGCACACTCGGCAGGTGTCTCTTGCGGATCGGGGGTTTCGGAGGCCTGCTCTCCCAGATCTCTGTGCGCGCAGAAAATCGGGACTGGGAAGTCTTCGAAGGCAACACGAGCGGAAGGAATAGAGTAGGGGAAGGCGAGAGACACTCCAGGCGTACACGCCACGCCTGCCAGCCACGCCACGCCACGGCTCGGCTCGGCTCGGCGGCGGCGGCGGCGGCGAGCGCGCGCGCGCGTGGCTCGCCACTAGCCTCTCTCAACTTCTCTAGGGGATGTACTGGAAATCCACCTAATAAGTTGAGTCAATTAATGATAGGAATCCTATGTGGGACTAAACCATTATTACATTAATTATGGGCCTAGACTAAATAGAATTATTGCACTATTATGGGCTTAAAAGCCCATAATATTCAACAATCCCCACCAAGTCTAGAGCTCATAAGAAATACACTCAAATTTCCTTCCTCTCATTCGATATACCGGTCTTTCGATGGAGACTGTTAAGTTGAACTTCCATCTAGAACAGAGGTTACGCCTTATTCAAAACTGAGCAATGGATTACGCCTTGAATTGTCAGTTTTGTGCGAAAGAGGTTTTGCCTAAGTCCTTTACCGATACTAGGTTACCAAAAGCATCCCCTCTGTCTGAAGCATATAAGTCACACTTCTGGCCTATTCATGAGTATCTAGAGATCCCCACCATCTCATAGACTGTGACTAGCAGTCGAACTCATATAGGTGTGTTCCTTAAAGATATCTTGTAGGACGATATCTTTGCTTCTCATAAGCCACTAGGAACACATTAAGGTTAATAAACCAGCCTGCCTTACAGTTCTCTAGGAAAGAAGTACATCTGAGATATACCAGTCAAGGGTCTTTCCTCTCAAGCTGTCTGTTGACGGTCGTTAAGTACCAATTCCGACAGCCAATAGTCCTACAAATAATGGAGAATTAGCATTTCTTATACGCATATTTATTTAAACTAATAAAGTTACACGAGTTGTGGTAGATTTATTGATGCAGGTGTATTTCAAAGGAAAGGTGGACAAGGGCTGGATCAAACACCTCGACAAATTCAAAATGATAAATCAAGAGGCAATTGGACATGAAGATACATTTATTCAAATGACAAATTTGATATCGCCACGTCGAAGCCCTCGTCGAGATAGTCAAAATGGACTTTTGGTTCACCCAAATTTGGAGTTTAGGAGCAGAAATTATGCCACGAAGAATATTTCAGCGATGCTGAAAATAGTTGGCCGGCCGGCCACCCCCCTAGGCCGGCCGGCCTGGACTTGTCCCCAAATGGCCCAAGCTTCTTCCAGTGGGCCACATACACTCCAAAACACCAAGCCCAAGTGCCCTCCATGGTGAATGAACAACCGACTTCGCGCAGGTGGGTTTTGGGCCTAAACTTGATGGTTACTCCACCATAACCGCCCCCAAGCGCTAGCCGACTTCGGAACCGACCTCAGGAAGTGATCTGGAGCGTCCACACGGAAGGCGGTGGCCAACCGCCACAATGTGTGGCCGGCCGGCCTACCTTGGCGGCCAATCTGCCTCAACCGACTCTCACTTGCTCTATTTAATCCCCCCTCCCCATTGGGGGCTATAAATAGAGGAGAGCTCCCACGGTTCAACACACACCAAGAGAGAAATCACTTCTTTGCATTAGATGTAGTCTCCAAGCGTAAGATGAGATTTTGTCGAGCCTTTATAAAAAACAATAGGTCTATTTATCAAGAAAAGGTAGTTATTTCTACGATCCCCTTTTTGGATGAAATCATGGCACAAATATGACAGAAAGGACCGTGAGATTACCATACAGCTTGGTATGAATAAGATTCTTCTTAATGCCAATTACTTGAGCCTGGTGAATATGTCTGCGCGCTGGCTGAAGCACAAGTACTAAAGTAGACGATGGTGAAGACATGATTTTTATTAGCACTCCTAGTCATGGTCAGTGGCGCATGTATGGTGAGATGATTACTATGCGACGAGAGCATTTGCATGCATGGTCGTCAAGAGACGAGAGATGATAGGAGGCTCGGTCCAATCGTCAGTAAGCGGGGGCATGTGGTTCATGCACGTGTGTATACATACATATACGTACGTGTACTCTCCTCACAGAATCTTATTGCCGATGTAGTTACCATGGAAAGCTCCTGGTCAATCCTAGCGCTCATGTAGCTCTGCAGCTCAGCTACTTTAATCACCATCCTCGGGGTCAGATAATCAGAGGCAGCAATGTTTATTCGAATTTGAACGTTGGGGACGTGGAGGCAGGAAACGGCCCTCGGGTATCCCGGCCGCGTGACTCGCTCGTCAAACAGAACGGCGGCGGCGCTGGCCTCCCGTTGGTTCTCGATCCCCTTGCCCCATGTTGATCATATATGAAACTCTCACTGGCAGCGATGGGAGGAGGAGGACTCGCACACACACTTGCACATCCGCACGCACGTCGTTCCATCGGCGAGCCGCCACCACCAAATTCAGAATCCCCTTGTCGCGCAGGGAAGGCGAATGGAATCGATGCCTCGCAGAGCCGTCTGCTCCTTTATCAGGCCAGATGGCGTTGGCTTATGGTGAGTATTTGCATGGCTCCGTAGCCTGCAATTTCTTTCTTTGCAGGTACATACGCCGCCGGAGGCGCGGCAGCGCCTTGTGCGCCGAACAGGTCCTCAGGATCGAAGGAGGAGGCCATTCGATGGCAGCGCCTTGGCGCTTTGCAGGTTGGAGGTTACCGGAGGAAAGCCAATTCATCGGCAGCGTCTCGTGCGTTGAAGCAGATTGCAGGTCTTCAAACGGAGGCAGTTCATCGGCGGCGCTCATGTGCATCGCAGGTTGCAGGTAGCCATCTCTGGCGATGCCGTCTCGACGGCGGCGCATCGGCGTCTCGCAGGTTCAAGCGAGCCATCATTGAGCACGCCGTTTCGGCGGCAGCGCCCTGTGCGCTTAGCAGGTTCAATCGGCCTCCAAGCTAGGGCTGAGTAATTTAAAGCCACTCGATGGCAACGCCATGAGGTGTTTTGCAGGTTACAGCAAGTTGCAAAATCCGAGTGAATACCGTTGGACGGCAGTGCACACGCACTATACAGGTAGCCGGCGATCTAAAGGATTAGAGTGCCGTTGAGACGGTGGCGCTTATGCGCATTGCATGTTACAGCTTCGAGCGGAATTCAGGCCATTGTGCAGGTCGCACTGCAGTCTATGAAAAGAAATAAAGATTTTCACGGAGGGTGAAAGATAGGTGAATACCATTCACGAGAGATTGCTGTGCACGAGAAATCCTTCGGGATACATATGGAAGCACAAGCAAATAAATAAAATACAGGGATGATGGCGGTTCCCAGGCTTGGATGTCCCTCGTCATAGAAAACCACATGAGGCTGTTAGCAAGCAAATCTTGCAGTCCGTGCTAAGAACTGCCTCACGGCCTTCTCTTTTGTTTGTCTTTCTTTTGCAGGATTCGTCACTTGTTTTAGCAGCAGGTTTCATAAGAAAGGAGCAGAGCAATGCCAAGTTCAATTATGACATGGTTGTACCAAGGAAAATTCAAAATAGTTACCACGTCCAGACCAACGAGGCTGGACATTGGCATGTTCGGGTCCAACGAGGCAGAGCATAGGTCATATGCGGTTTCCGTGACCGACGAGGCCGGAATCCTTCATAATGCCATGACCGACGAGGCTGGCCATACCACAGTTCGCGACCGGCGAAGCCGGACGCAATCAACACGTCGGTTTCAACTCTGCCCGTAATTGAATACGGCATTGCTTTGCTCTGAGTATTTGAGGACATGGGCTCGACGTCTTTTCTTTCTTTTGTTTTCTTACAGCATACATACACGAAGTACAGGACATGGAGATATAATGATGACGATGCTGCAACTTAATCGGAGGTATTCCGTAGGTCGATCCTACGGATGTAATTAACTAGAGTTCTTACGAGACTCTAGGAATCAGGAACCACATAATCGTCTGAATACATGGCGCCATACAGGGATACAATCAAGGATTAGAGAGATAGAGATCAGAGTAGATGCTTCATCAATATCAAAATTGTAAACTGCACGGGATCTTCCCGGCATTTTGTAATCCTTTTGATATAGTGATGATTGCCTTCGGGCTCCCGTGGTTTTTTACCCGCAAGGGTTTTTTCCACGTAAATATGGTGTCTCTATTGTTCTTGTCCCCGTGTGTTTATTTAATTTATTTGTATACGGAAAGTATACTGGCACGCCCGCAACTTGTTTATGCCAACGCAAAGAAATTGAAGGATTTCTTCCGCGTAAAACAAATGGCACGCCCGGTGGGACATGATTCTCCTCCCATCTTTGTTGTTGATCGGTCATCGGAAGCATCTCCTCTTCCATTCTGGTGGTAGCCTTATACAGGTGAAGTTTGCACCTGTTCTTTGCACTGGCTTAGCATAACGTGGAGAGTAAGCTACCAGATTGAATTTGACTGGTGCATACTTCACAGTTTCAAACATCCTGGAAAAGGTCTGCAGGGGCAAAGGGCTGAGGATCCTGCAATACATGGTGTAGACCTAAATCGAGTCTATCTGCTCTATTCTTATGAAAGAAAATGTTCAGATTCATAAGAGGCAACAGAAAAAAAATTTCTCCCTTCGAGGAATGTGCATTGCAGCAACAGGTGGACACTTCGTAATTGCCAACTCCCTTCTGCAATGTAGCCAGTACTACGTCTTATCAGGTGAATCATTTGAAGTTTCATACTGCCTTAAAATGTGCAATCTCGAAGCTGCAGGGGCAGGCGAGGACCATGTCCTGCCATGAGAAGTTTTGAATCAGGTAAATGGGCTCTGTTCTTGTTCAAAGGCAAGAGAATATTCAGGCTGTTAAGATAAAGTAGCGAGATTTCTCTCTTGCAGAAATGTGCACTGCGACTGTACAGATCAACAGGTTGATCATGCACTTCAGCAAACTAAGTGTGAAAGGGAAATTGTCAGGCATGCTTGCCGACACAGGGACAGGGGCAAGGAAGAATGAGCTCGATGCACCCATCATTCAGAGGATTATTGCTAGAAAAGAAAGGTACATCACTTCTACTGAAGTAGAAGGCAATGACCAGAGGCCATTAGTCACGATTAAGTGTCCATATCACTTGGCCTTTCCTCAAGGGTCCCATATACCAGCATGAGACATTTTATCAGGAGTATCACTCAAGGGTCTCCTTTTGATGGCCATACCGACGAGCCATATATTATCCCTTTGAGGAGTGGGCCTTTTGTAGTTCCTGCTCTTATCTAAGAGAAATATGGCAATGCAGTAGCGGTCCGTAAAAGGAAACATATGCAGTTTGTTCTAGGAGATTATTGCAGGGTTTGTCGACTGTACTTTTACAAAGGAGCTAGCACTTTCCGGAAATCTCGTTTTCCAAGAAGCACAGTTAATTACAGGTGAGAAGTGGAATTCAATTATGATCTGCAAATTTTCTTTATCTTGCACAAATGTGAAATGCAACTATACAGGAGGGAAACAGAGTAAGTGGATATGCACTGCTGCAGACTATATAGAAAGAAATATGCAAGCATTCAGCTGATGCAAGGGCAAGGAATGATTTCCATGGAACCATTAGTTATATGGCAGGTCTGTTTAGCTGATATGAAATGGTCGGTTATAACATGGAAGATAATTTTCAGGTCCTCTGAAGAGAACAACATCCCATCTGGCTTCACTCTCACTGAAAAAGTGCAAATGTGAAGCAGCAGGGGCAAATGAGCGCCATGTAGTGCTTGCTAAGTTTTGAATCAAGTTAGTAGGCTCTGATCTTGTAGAAAGGCAAGAAAATATTCATGCTATTAAGATAGAGCAGCAAAATTTCTTTCACTTGCATAAATGTGCAACGCAACCATGCATGAAGTAGATACAACATGACTGATCATGCATTTCAGCAAACTACGCACAAAGCAAAATTGCAGTCATGCTTGATGACACAGGGGCAAGGAACGAGTTTCATGGACCCATCGGTGATTTCGCAGGCCTGTTTAGCTTGTATGAAGCTGTTATAACATCGGAGGTACTTTCAGGTCATTTGGAAAGAGCGCAACATTCCATTTCCATGCAGGTTTTAACATTCCTTGAGAATTGAGATGCTGTTTTTCAACACTATTGAGCACAGACTCTTCCATGTGTTAAGCAACACGGTGTCCTCTTCGTGGATTCAGGGTTGCATAAGCTCGTTACAGAAAGGAAAATGTGCAATTGTGCATCATTTCTAGTTGAGTAAAAGGCAATGACCAGGAACCGTTGGTCACAATTAAATGTCCAGGCCACTCAAAGCCTGCCTGAAGGGCTCGATATATATCACCATTGAGAGGTCTCACCTTCGATGACCACACCGAGCCATGCATTATCCCTTGAGAAGTAGGCCTTATGTAGCTCTTGCTCTTATTTGAGAGAAACAGAGCATTACAGTAGCAACAAGTACTATAAGCTGATAGAGAGGCAAGCACGCTTTGATCTCATGTTTCTGAAGGGTTGTTCAGGTTCAAAACAGAAAGAGACTAGTTAAACTTGTCAAGTGAGTCACCTACTCTTTAGATTGAGGAATTTCAGTTGGAACTGAACAAGAGAAGTACTAAGTTAATTAGGAAGATCAGAGGCGTTCCACTACTAGAATACATCATGCATAAAGTACTGAAATGCTGCTTGTGCCACATTGGATGTATTCAGTTTGAAAAAATAAAAATTGAATTGCATGTCAACCTGAATAACCAAAGAGGTATGGGTAAAATATTGGCCCATGTAAATTAGGTGACAGGTGTACCACAATTCAGTCGACATCATTACAAATTACAGCCGGGTATAAAGCTCCTGTCATTGGGAGCAATTGAGAATGCTCAATAATACTAGATTGTGACCATAGGTCCATGGCATGCAAGAAAATGAAGAAGTTCTAGAAACGATTAGGGAAGACTCTGTATGGCTAATCACTAGGGCTTTGCCTGACAAATAAACAGGGGCACCGAGGATGAGGAAAGAGAAGTACACACCCGAGGAATTCATGAGCTGTGTGCTAAGCTGCTAACCCTGCTTGGCTGACATGATGAAATCATATTAAAGGAGGCCCGCTCATCAGATAATTACCATCTGCTCAGGCATCCAGACATGATTTATCACGTATGTAGCTGTGGAGGGTTAAACGAGTATCCATGTACAACGGGGGCAAACGAGTATCCAGGAACTGTTACGCGACGCCAATGGCAGGCGGTGGCGCTCCTTGAAGGCTTTTCTGTCACTTGGCCTGGGTCTGCTGCCATATTTTGTTCGCCTAACACAGCGTGCAGGAGCGGATTCAGAAGTGAAGATGGGGTCAAACGAGTACGCCATCGCTCAGCGTATACACGCAGCAGGTCACCTCACGCCACAACACAAAAGAGCCGCTGCATTTTCTTCTAATCATGAGGTCGGGGTCAGCGTTCTGCCGCCGAAGACAGGCGCCCACGCCCGTACCAGAACCAGATCACACATCCTCGCCATAACCAACATCCACAGGCTACCGCATCTCCCACACCTCTTCACGCTATTTGGCCCCAGGCCATAGATCGCGTCCAACGATCCACTTCCCTACATACGCACATCCACGCCAGATCGCTCTGGCAACCATCCACTACCCTATTCAGATCGATCTCGTCCCCACAAAACCAGGAGGAAAGGTTCGCCGCCTCGTCGTCGTTCTCTCGTCCGACAAGCTGAGGACGACGGTCGTTCCTAAGGGGTCACAAGTCTCCACATGAAAGCGTTCGAGGGCAGCGGATACGGACTATACAGGAATTCCAAGGAGAGATCGACACTGATGGAACAGGTGTCTGATGGCCAAAAGGGAAGGCTCGATGTGTGCCACACAGTTTCCAGGTCCTCATTTTTTCTTTGTCCCAAAAATAAAAAGGCATTCATTGGCAGCGTGCATCCGCTCTATAGGTGGCCACTGATGAGCAGAAACATCAGTGTTGTTCTAATCGTGGGATGGTGCATGAGAGCCTTACAGGTACAAGTGGTCCTTGAGACCTACACGGCTTCCGTAATGGTGCACAGCCGCACAGGTAGGCGTCAAGCAGTCCTTGAAGCCATGCCATGTGGGCAACGGTGAATAGGTACAAACAGTCATCAGACCTATATCGCTTCGGCGACGGTGCACACTGCGTAGGTGTTTCTCACAGAATTCATATAGATGGATGCAAGAGTGCACCTAAATTTTCTCACAGCATTTCGAGATAATTGAAGAAAAGGTGCCTTGCCAATGCCCAGGAACAAGCCATGCAACAATAACGCATTTCCTCTGACTTTGGCAATTCAGCCGGGCAAAGTTCAGAGAGTCCATTAATCTTATCTTCTTCACAGTGATATGCACATGCCACGGACTCCCATATTATGAGTTTTTTTTCCCCCCTTTATATTGAAGAATCTTCAAGGCAATCCAGAGAGCTGAACAGTAGCTATTGAGTATTGTCTCAAGGGAAAAGTACTGGCTTTCACTTGCATGATGCAAATAGCCAATTGGTTACAGAGCTTCTGGCATCGGGCAAACTGTATATGCCTACGTGCATTTCATAAGATTTACAATACATCTGCTTGTGGCGTGGATGGCATTGAAAGTGATAAGATGAGTTGTGGACATACCCATTATGATCCATGGACATGGAACCGATGTTTTATGGCTGACCCCTGACAGGTGCAAAGTGGCATGATGATGCCATAGAACTATTAGAAAATATTCTGCCAACAATACTGAGAGGAAGGGCAACCAAAATTCTGAGTATATTGCTTCCGTGAGGAGCATTGGTGTATCATTCAGATGCAGGTCATCCACAAATTTTCTTAAGTATATTTCAAGCATAAAAAAAAATGACTCGTGAATTCTTTTATGCAAGCGCTTGCATGGGACACTTATTCCCAGATCAACTATGCAAGTAGCCAAGGGCGCCGTGAGGCGACAAGGCAAATTTGGGGAATATAAAAGGGTCACTAAGAACATTTCCAAAGGGTAGAAAACTTTGTGGCCTAGCCTTATTGTTAACGCAGTGGACCGGCATATAGACGTTCTGTCAACTAGGTATGCCCCTCCTTTCAGCTGGGTTTTGGAAAGCAAGTAAATTTGAGGAAGCCATATGAATGAGGCTATATTGAGCTAGCGGTGAGCCATAAAAAGAAACGGACAGATTGCAACCATACTCTTAATTGTATTGTTTCCTCTGCATCCACAATTCAAACAACACAACTCAGATCACCAGAGTCTCAATTTTCTCTGGAGTACTCTACAGCCACCCAAGGAGCATCCCCATATCTCAGCACTGAATCATTAGGGCCAAGTGGAATCTGTAACAGATCAGTGTCCATGCCAGAAGCATACATGCCTATCGACAATGGCGCCCCCAAATTTGGACAAAAGCAGGGCCTGTGACTTCTTAGAGTCTGCTTTGGCAAGACCAACAAGGATCATTTTGTACACGGTTACCAGGTTTATTCAATATAAATTGTAAGGCTATTGATTCTTTGCAAGCTACAGATTCAACTTTATGAAAGACAGTGGAGCTAAAACTCACAGTATTCATGTAGAGAAAACTTCTTAAGTGTCTATGCAGGGCCAGGGCTACAGGCTAATGACAAGTTTACAAGTTACATACTCACTGACTGGCTACATGTTCCATGGAAGTACCCTAAAAGTAGTATTGAAATCATATACGCCCTCGTTACTTGGTTGAAATCCCTGGCTCTAGTGTTTGCAGAGGATTAGAATGTGCGGAGTATTATAGTAACATCGGTGGCACGCCACACTCGACATGCGCGCACCATAGGTTACCTTTGAATGCAGGGTTCGTAACCCAAACACAGGAAGAAGAAATGAACACGTTATTAACTCAGCGTACTACACTTTGTTATGTTTGACAATATTTATTCATTCAGGTCATCAGGATGGTTATACTTGAGTCCAAACATTGAACACCCTCTAAGTGTATTGCTACATACTGTGTACTGATCAGTGGAATGATCGAGACAAATGTCATGACACCTAAGTTTTGCCACGTGGCATTCCTCTTGCTTCCTTGGCGTGTTTGAGCATCCTTCTCGACAGAGTGAAATGAGCATCAATTTGGATTGATATAAATCAAGTTGCGAAGGCCATCTAGGCCAGAAGGCCGCTTGCCTCTTGCGTACAGTGAGATGAAAGAATCTCCTATTCATCTTTGTCTGTCACTGTGCAATGTGACAGCATGCTTTAAGCACAGTCTGGTGCTGTTTTTTTTTTCTTTTTTTATTCTTTTCCAGGTTTTGTCAATCAACCAATATATGAAGCTTTTTTTTTTCTGCCTCTGCTGGCTGGCACCGTCACGGTAGCAGTAGGGTCTAGATTAGCCTTGGATGTGGCATGGTCTTTCGCCACAGCTAAGTAAAACTGGGAGCAGTGAAGCATGCCAGTGCGGTACATGCGGAGTTGTGAAACCCTTCAACTGTATTGGCTGGCACCATAGCAGCAAAGTGGTCGCAATAGAGTTGATAAATTGACTTGGGTTGTGGCATGTTCTTTCGCTGCAATGCAAGAACCGACCTGAGGACAATATTCATACGTCAATGTGGTGCAAACTCTGGCTGGCACCTATAATGGTCGCAGAGATTTTTCCTTGATATTGGCATGGTATTTCGCCAAAGAAAAGGATCGCCATCACATTAGCAACACTGAACTCAGGTACCCTATTGGCTGGCACCTATACGGTCCCAACAGGATGATAATTTCTACGCCACAAGGCAGTCATGGCATGTTTTTTCGCTATGATCTTGCTTGATGATAATTTCTACACCAGAAGGCAGTCATGGCATGGTCTTTCGCCATGATCTTGCTAGATTGATGATTTCTACACCACAGGGAGGTCATGGCATGGTCTTTCTCTATGATCTTCCCAGATCAATAATCTACCATATGACAAAGCAGTCATGGCATGTCTTTCGCTATGATCTTGCCAGGTCAATAATCTACGATATGACAAAGTAGTCATGGCGTGGTTTTCTCTATGATTTTAATAGTCAGCTCTTAAAAAGGACAATCTTGGCATCTTGCGCTGTGAGCTCTGTTTTCACTAATGTACACACTTTTACAGGGAAAATCATGGCATGGTTTTCTCGCTATGATTCTAGTGGTCAGATCTTGAAAAGAACAATCATGGTATGGTCATTCATCGTGATCTCAACACAATAAGGGTTTATAATTATGCTACACATTACAGATATGGTCCTTCTTCAAAGCCTCATAATCATCTCCGGGAGTCAACACGCTATGCATGGCAGGTCCATCCTCAACATCCTCATCACTAGCATATATAGTGACAGAGCAGAATGCCGAACAATGACGTTTCAAAGTTTGTGAGGCCAGATCTACAGCCTCATTGTGGAAAACTATAGTAAGCATTATGCCAAGGAAGATAGCAGAAGCCTAGGGACGTACACTATCAAACAGGTGCTATTTGCAAGTGGCGTACAATTTCTACAGAGTAAACATGAGACAATGTAATGGCAAATTGTTTCGCTAAGTCGAGTCCGGCTTGCTACGCATCCGAACTCAACTTCGCGAGGGGCATTTGTAAGATGAGATTTTGTCGAGCCTTTATAAAAAACAATAGGTCTATTTATCAAGAAAAGGTAGTTATTTCTACGATCCCCTTTTTGGATGAAATCATGGCACAAATATGACAGAAAGGACCGTGAGATTACCATACAGCTTGGTATGAATAAGATTCTTCTTAATGCCAATTACTTGAGCCTGGTGAATATGTCTGCGCGCTGGCTGAAGCACAAGTACTAAAGTAGACGATGGTGAAGACATGATTTTTATTAGCACTCCTAGTCATGGTCAGTGGCGCATGTATGGTGAGATGATTACTATGCGACGAGAGCATTTGCATGCATGGTCGTCAAGAGACGAGAGATGATAGGAGGCTCGGTCCAATCGTCAGTAAGCGGGGGCATGTGGTTCATGCACGTGTGTATACATACATATACGTACGTGTACTCTCCTCACAGAATCTTATTGCCGATGTAGTTACCATGGAAAGCTCCTGGTCAATCCTAGCGCTCATGTAGCTCTGCAGCTCAGCTACTTTAATCACCATCCTCGGGGTCAGATAATCAGAGGCAGCAATGTTTATTCGAATTTGAACGTTGGGGACGTGGAGGCAGGAAACGGCCCTCGGGTATCCCGGCCGCGTGACTCGCTCGTCAAACAGAACGGCGGCGGCGCTGGCCTCCCGTTGGTTCTCGATCCCCTTGCCCCATGTTGATCATATATGAAACTCTCACTGGCAGCGATGGGAGGAGGAGGACTCGCACACACACTTGCACATCCGCACGCACGTCGTTCCATCGGCGAGCCGCCACCACCAAATTCAGAATCCCCTTGTCGCGCAGGGAAGGCGAATGGAATCGATGCCTCGCAGAGCCGTCTGCTCCTTTATCAGGCCAGATGGCGTTGGCTTATGGTGAGTATTTGCATGGCTCCGTAGCCTGCAATTTCTTTCTTTGCAGGTACATACGCCGCCGGAGGCGCGGCAGCGCCTTGTGCGCCGAACAGGTCCTCAGGATCGAAGGAGGAGGCCATTCGATGGCAGCGCCTTGGCGCTTTGCAGGTTGGAGGTTACCGGAGGAAAGCCAATTCATCGGCAGCGTCTCGTGCGTTGAAGCAGATTGCAGGTCTTCAAACGGAGGCAGTTCATCGGCGGCGCTCATGTGCATCGCAGGTTGCAGGTAGCCATCTCTGGCGATGCCGTCTCGACGGCGGCGCATCGGCGTCTCATTGAGCACGCCGTTTCGGCGGCAGCGCCCTGTGCGCTTAGCAGGTTCAATCGGCCTCCAAGCTAGGCCTGAGTAATTTAAAGCCACTCGATGGCAACGCCATGAGGTGTTTTGCAGGTTACAGCAAGTTGCAAAATCCGAGTGAATACCGTTGGACGGCAGTGCACACGCACTATACAGGTAGCCGGCGATCTAAAGGATTAGAGTGCCGTTGAGACGGTGGCGCTTATGCGCATTGCATGTTACAGCTTCGAGCGGAATTCAGGCCATTGTGCAGGTCGCACTGCAGTCTATGAAAAGAAATAAAGATTTTCACGGAGGGTGAAAGATAGGTGAATACCATTCACGAGAGATTGCTGTGCACGAGAAATCCTTCGGGATACATATGGAAGCACAAGCAAATAAATAAAATACAGGGATGATGGCGGTTCCCAGGCTTGGATGTCCCTCGTCATAGAAAACCACATGAGGCTGTTAGCAAGCAAATCTTGCAGTCCGTGCTAAGAACTGCCTCACGGCCTTCTCTTTTGTTTGTCTTTCTTTTGCAGGATTCGTCACTTGTTTTAGCAGCAGGTTTCATAAGAAAGGAGCAGAGCAATGCCAAGTTCAATTATGACATGGTTGTACCAAGGAAAATTCAAAATAGTTACCACGTCCTGACCAACGAGGCTGGACATTGGCATGTTCGGGTCCAACGAGGCAGAGCATAGGTCATATGCGGTTTCCGTGACCGACGAGGCCGGAATCCTTCATAATGCCATGACCGACGAGGCTGGCCATACCACAGTTCGCGACCGGCGAAGCCGGACGCAATCAACACGTCGGTTTCAACTCTGCCCGTAATTGAATACGGCATTGCTTTGCTCTGAGTATTTGAGGACATGGGCTCGACGTCTTTTCTTTCTTTTGTTTTCTTACAGCATACATACACGAAGTACAGGACATGGAGATATAATGATGACGATGCTGCAACTTAATCGGAGGTATTCCGTAGGTCGATCCTACGGATGTAATTAACTAGAGTTCTTACGAGACTCTAGGAATCAGGAACCACATAATCGTCTGAATACATGGCGCCATACAGGGATACAATCAAGGATTAGAGAGATAGAGATCAGAGTAGATGCTTCATCAATATCAAAATTGTAAACTGCACGGGATATTCCCGGCATTTTGTAATCCTTTTGATATAGTGATGATTGCCTTCGGGCTCCCGTGGTTTTTTACCCGCAAGGGTTTTTTCCACGTAAATATGGTGTCTCTATTGTTCTTGTCCCCGTGTGTTTATTTAATTTATTTGTATACGGAAAGTATACTGGCACGCCCGCAACTTGTTTATGCCAACGCAAAGAAATTGAAGGATTTCTTCCGCGTAAAACAAATGGCACGCCCGGTGGGACATGATTCTCCTCCCATCTTTGTTGTTGATCGGTCATCGGAAGCATCTCCTCTTCCATTCTGGTGGTAGCCTTATACAGGTGAAGTTTGCACCTGTTCTTTGCACTGGCTTAGCATAACGTGGAGAGTAAGCTACCAGATTGAATTTGACTGGTGCATACTTCACAGTTTCAAACATCCTGGAAAAGGTCTGCAGGGGCAAAGGGCTGAGGATCCTGCAATACATGGTGTAGACCTAAATCGAGTCTATCTGCTCTATTCTTATGAAAGAAAATGTTCAGATTCATAAGAGGCAACAGAAAAAAAATTTCTCCCTTCGAGGAATGTGCATTGCAGCAACAGGTGGACACTTCGTAATTGCCAACTCCCTTCTGCAATGTAGCCAGTACTACGTCTTATCAGGTGAATCATTTGAAGTTTCATACTGCCTTAAAATGTGCAATCTCGAAGCTGCAGGGGCAGGCGAGGACCATGTCCTGCCATGAGAAGTTTTGAATCAGGTAAATGGGCTCTGTTCTTGTTCAAAGGCAAGAGAATATTCAGGCTGTTAAGATAAAGTAGCGAGATTTCTCTCTTGCAGAAATGTGCACTGCGACTGTACAGATCAACAGGTTGATCATGCACTTCAGCAAACTAAGTGTGAAAGGGAAATTGTCAGGCATGCTTGCCGACACAGGGACAGGGGCAAGGAAGAATGAGCTCGATGCACCCATCATTCAGAGGATTATTGCTAGAAAAGAAAGGTACATCACTTCTACTGAAGTAGAAGGCAATGACCAGAGGCCATTAGTCACGATTAAGTGTCCATATCACTTGGCCTTTCCTCAAGGGTCCCATATACCAGCATGAGACATTTTATCAGGAGTATCACTCAAGGGTCTCCTTTTGATGGCCATACCGACGAGCCATATATTATCCCTTTGAGGAGTGGGCCTTTTGTAGTTCCTGCTCTTATCTAAGAGAAATATGGCAATGCAGTAGCGGTCCGTAAAAGGAAACATATGCAGTTTGTTCTAGGAGATTATTGCAGGGTTTGTCGACTGTACTTTTACAAAGGAGCTAGCACTTTCCGGAAATCTCGTTTTCCAAGAAGCACAGTTAATTACAGGTGAGAAGTGGAATTCAATTATGATCTGCAAATTTTCTTTATCTTGCACAAATGTGAAATGCAACTATACAGGAGGGAAACAGAGTAAGTGGATATGCACTGCTGCAGACTATATAGAAAGAAATATGCAAGCGTTCAGCTGATGCAAGGGCAAGGAATGATTTCCATGGAACCATTAGTTATATGGCAGGTCTGTTTAGCTGATATGAAATGGTCGGTTATAACATGGAAGATAATTTTCAGGTCCTCTGAAGAGAACAACATCCCATCTGGCTTCACTCTCACTGAAAAAGTGCAAATGTGAAGCAGCAGGGGCAAATGAGCGCCATGTAGTGCTTGCTAAGTTTTGAATCAAGTTAGTAGGCTCTGATCTTGTAGAAAGGCAAGAAAATATTCATGCTATTAAGATAGAGCAGCAAAATTTCTTTCACTTGCATAAATGTGCAACGCAACCATGCATGAAGTAGATACAACATGACTGATCATGCATTTCAGCAAACTACGCACAAAGCAAAATTGCAGTCATGCTTGATGACACAGGGGCAAGGAACGAGTTTCATGGACCCATCGGTGATTTCGCAGGCCTGTTTAGCTTGTATGAAGCTGTTATAACATCGGAGGTACTTTCAGGTCATTTGGAAAGAGCGCAACATTCCATTTCCATGCAGGTTTTAACATTCCTTGAGAATTGAGATGCTGTTTTTCAACACTATTGAGCACAGACTCTTCCATGTGTTAAGCAACACGGTGTCCTCTTCGTGGATTCAGGGTTGCATAAGCTCGTTACAGAAAGGAAAATGTGCAATTGTGCATCATTTCTAGTTGAGTAAAAGGCAATGACCAGGAACCGTTGGTCACAATTAAATGTCCAGGCCACTCAAAGCCTGCCTGAAGGGCTCGATATATATCACCATTGAGAGGTCTCACCTTCGATGACCACACCGAGCCATGCATTATCCCTTGAGAAGTAGGCCTTATGTAGCTCTTGCTCTTATTTGAGAGAAACAGAGCATTACAGTAGCAACAAGTACTATAAGCTGATAGAGAGGCAAGCACGCTTTGATCTCATGTTTCTGAAGGGTTGTTCAGGTTCAAAACAGAAAGAGACTAGTTAAACTTGTCAAGTGAGTCACCTACTCTTTAGATTGAGGAATTTCAGTTGGAACTGAACAAGAGAAGTACTAAGTTAATTAGGAAGATCAGAGGCGTTCCACTACTAGAATACATCATGCATAAAGTACTGAAATGCTGCTTGTGCCACATTGGATGTATTCAGTTTGAAAAAAAAAAATTGAATTGCATGTCAACCTGAATAACCAAAGAGGCATGGGTAAAATATTGGCCCATGTAAATTAGGTGACAGGTGTACCACAATTCAGTCGACATCATTACAAATTACAGCCGGGTATAAAGCTCCTGTCATTGGGAGCAATTGAGAATGCTCAATAATACTAGATTGTGACCATAGGTCCATGGCATGCAAGAAAATGAAGAAGTTCTAGAAACGATTAGGGAAGACTCTGTATGGCTAATCACTAGGGCTTTGCCTGACAAATAAACAGGGGCACCGAGGATGAGGAAAGAGAAGTACACACCCGAGGAATTCATGAGCTGTGTGCTAAGCTGCTAACCCTGCTTGGCTGACATGATGAAATCATATTAAAGGAGGCCCGCTCATCAGATAATTACCATCTGCTCAGGCATCCAGACATGATTTATCACGTATGTAGCTGTGGAGGGTTAAACGAGTATCCATGTACAACGGGGGCAAACGAGTATCCAGGAACTGTTACGCGACGCCAATGGCAGGCGGTGGCGCTCCTTGAAGGCTTTTCTGTCACTTGGCCTGGGTCTGCTGCCATATTTTGTTCGCCTAACACAGCGTGCAGGAGCGGATTCAGAAGTGAAGATGGGGTCAAACGAGTACGCCATCGCTCAGCGTATACACGCAGCAGGTCACCTCACGCCACAACACAAAAGAGCCGCTGCATTTTCTTCTAATCATGAGGTCGGGGTCAGCGTTCTGCCGCCGAAGACAGGCGCCCACGCCCGTACCAGAACCAGATCACACATCCTCGCCATAACCAACATCCACAGGCTACCGCATCTCCCACACCTCTTCACGCTATTTGGCCCCAGGCCATAGATCGCGTCCAACGATCCACTTCCCTACATACGCACATCCACGCCAGATCGCTCTGGCAACCATCCACTACCCTATTCAGATCGATCTCGTCCCCACAAAACCAGGAGGAAAGGTTCGCCGCCTCGTCGTCGTTCTCTCGTCCGACAAGCTGAGGACGACGGTCGTTCCTAAGGGGTCACAAGTCTCCACATGAAAGCGTTCGAGGGCAGCGGATACGGACTATACAGGAATTCCAAGGAGAGATCGACACTGATGGAACAGGTGTCTGATGGCCAAAAGGGAAGGCTCGATGTGTGCCACACAGTTTCCAGGTCCTCATTTTTTCTTTGTCCCAAAAATAAAAAGGCATTCATTGGCAGCGTGCATCCGCTCTATAGGTGGCCACTGATGAGCAGAAACATCAGTGTTGTTCTAATCGTGGGATGGTGCATGAGAGCCTTACAGGTACAAGTGGTCCTTGAGACCTACACGGCTTCCGTAATGGTGCACAGCCGCACAGGTAGGCGTCAAGCAGTCCTTGAAGCCATGCCATGTGGGCAACGGTGAATAGGTACAAACAGTCATCAGACCTATATCGCTTCGGCGACGGTGCACACTGCGTAGGTGTTTCTCACAGAATTCATATAGATGGATGCAAGAGTGCACCTAAATTTTCTCACAGCATTTCGAGATAATTGAAGAAAAGGTGCCTTGCCAATGCCCAGGAACAAGCCATGCAACAATAACGCATTTCCTCTGACTTTGGCAATTCAGCCGGGCAAAGTTCAGAGAGTCCATTAATCTTATCTTCTTCACAGTGATATGCACATGCCACGGACTCCCATATTATGAGTTTTTTTCCCCCCTTTATATTGAAGAATCTTCAAGGCAATCCAGAGAGCTGAACAGTAGCTATTGAGTATTGTCTCAAGGGAAAAGTACTGGCTTTCACTTGCATGATGCAAATAGCCAATTGGTTACAGAGCTTCTGGCATCGGGCAAACTGTATATGCCTACGTGCATTTCATAAGATTTACAATACATCTGCTTGTGGCGTGGATGGCATTGAAAGTGATAAGATGAGTTGTGGACATACCCATTATGATCCATGGACATGGAACCGATGTTTTATGGCTGACCCCTGACAGGTGCAAAGTGGCATGATGATGCCATAGAACTATTAGAAAATATTCTGCCAACAATACTGAGAGGAAGGGCAACCAAAATTCTGAGTATATTGCTTCCGTGAGGAGCATTGGTGTATCATTCAGATGCAGGTCATCCACAAATTTTCTTAAGTATATTTCAAGCATAAAAAAAAAAATGACTCGTGAATTCTTTTATGCAAGCGCTTGCATGGGACACTTATTCCCAGATCAACTATGCAAGTAGCCAAGGGCGCCGTGAGGCGACAAGGCAAATTTGGGGAATATAAAAGGGTCACTAAGAACATTTCCAAAGGGTAGAAAACTTTGTGGCCTAGCCTTATTGTTAACGCAGTGGACCGGCATATAGACGTTCTGTCAACTAGGTATGCCCCTCCTTTCAGCTGGGTTTTGGAAAGCAAGTAAATTTGAGGAAGCCATATGAATGAGGCTATATTGAGCTAGCGGTGAGCCATAAAAAGAAACGGACAGATTGCAACCATACTCTTAATTGTATTGTTTCCTCTGCATCCACAATTCAAACAACACAACTCAGATCACCAGAGTCTGAATTTTCTCTGGAGTACTCTACAGCCACCCAAGGAGCATCCCCATATCTCAGCACTGAATCATTAGGGCCAAGTGGAATCTGTAACAGATCAGTGTCCATGCCAGAAGCATACATGCCTATCGACAATGGCGCCCCCAAATTTGGACAAAAGCAGGGCCTGTGACTTCTTAGAGTCTGCTTTGGCAAGACCAACAAGGATCATTTTGTACACGGTTACCAGGTTTATTCAATATAAATTGTAAGGCTATTGATTCTTTGCAAGCTACAGATTCAACTTTATGAAAGACAGTGGAGCTAAAACTCACAGTATTCATGTAGAGAAAACTTCTTAAGTGTCTATGCAGGGCCAGGGCTACAGGCTAATGACAAGTTTACAAGTTACATACTCACTGACTGGCTACATGTTCCATGGAAGTACCCTAAAAGTAGTATTGAAATCATATACGCCCTCGTTACTTGGTTGAAATCCCTGGCTCTAGTGTTTGCAGAGGATTAGAATGTGCGGAGTATTATAGTAACATCGGTGGCACGCCACACTCGACATGCGCGCACCATAGGTTACCTTTGAATGCAGGGTTCGTAACCCAAACACAGGAAGAAGAAATGAACACGTTATTAACTCAGCGTACTACACTTTGTTATGTTTGACAATATTTATTCATTCAGGTCATCAGGATGGTTATACTTGAGTCCAAACATTGAACACCCTCTAAGTGTATTGCTACATACTGTGTACTGATCAGTGGAATGATCGAGACAAATGTCATGACACCTAAGGCCGCTTGCCTCTTGCGTACAGTGAGATGAAAGAATCTCCTATTCATCTTTGTCTGTCACTGTGCAATGTGACAGCATGCTTTAAGCACAGTCTGGTGCTGTTTTTTTTTCCTTTTTTTATTCTTTTCCAGGTTTTGTCAATCAACCAATATATGAAGCTTTTTTTTTCTGCCTCTGCTGGCTGGCACCGTCACGGTAGCAGTAGGGTCTAGATTAGCCTTGGATGTGGCATGGTCTTTCGCCACAGCTAAGTAAAACTGGGAGCAGTGAAGCATGCCAGTGCGGTACATGCGGAGTTGTGAAACCCTTCAACTGTATTGGCTGGCACCATAGCAGCAAAGTGGTCGCAATAGAGTTGATAAATTGACTTGGGTTGTGGCATGTTCTTTCGCTGCAATGCAAGAACCGACCTGAGGACAATATTCATACGTCAATGTGGTGCAAACTCTGGCTGGCACCTATAATGGTCGCAGAGATTTTTCCTTGATATTGGCATGGTATTTCGCCAAAGAAAAGGATCGCCATCACATTAGCAACACTGAACTCAGGTACCCTATTGGCTGGCACCTATACGGTCCCAACAGGATGATAATTTCTACGCCACAAGGCAGTCATGGCATGTTTTTTCGCTATGATCTTGCTTGATGATAATTTCTACACCAGAAGGCAGTCATGGCATGGTCTTTCGCCATGATCTTGCTAGATTGATGATTTCTACACCACAGGGAGGTCATGGCATGGTCTTTCTCTATGATCTTCCCAGATCAATAATCTACCATATGACAAAGCAGTCATGGCATGTCTTTCGCTATGATCTTGCCAGGTCAATAATCTACGATATGACAAAGTAGTCATGGCGTGGTTTTCTCTATGATTTTAATAGTCAGCTCTTAAAAAGGACAATCTTGGCATCTTGCGCTGTGAGCTCTGTTTTCACTAATGTACACACTTTTACAGGGAAATCATGGCATGGTTTTCTCGCTATGATTCTAGTGGTCAGATCTTGAAAAGAACAATCATGGTATGGTCATTCATCGTGATCTCAACACAATAAGGGTTTATAATTATGCTACACATTACAGATATGGTCCTTCTTCAAAGCCTCATAATCATCTCCGGGAGTCAACACGCTATGCATGGCAGGTCCATCCTCAACATCCTCATCACTAGCATATATAGTGACAGAGCAGAATGCCGAACAATGACGTTTCAAAGTTTGTGAGGCCAGATCTACAGCCTCATTGTGGAAAACTATAGTAAGCATTATGCCAAGGAAGATAGCAGAAGCCTAGGGACGTACACTATCAAACAGGTGCTATTTGCAAGTGGCGTACAATTTCTACAGAGTAAACATGAGACAATGTAATGGCAAATTGTTTCGCTAAGTCGGGTCCGGCTTGCTACGCATCCGAACTCAACTTCGCGAGGGGCATTTGTAAGATGAGATTTTGTCGAGCCTTTATAAAAAACAATAGGTCTATTTATCAAGAAAAGGTAGTTATTTCTACGATCCCCTTTTTGGATGAAATCATGGCACAAATATGACAGAAAGGACCGTGAGATTACCATACAGCTTGGTATGAATAAGATTCTTCTTAATGCCAATTACTTGAGCCTGGTGAATATGTCTGCGCGCTGGCTGAAGCACAAGTACTAAAGTAGACGATGGTGAAGACATGATTTTTATTAGCATTCCTAGTCATGGTCAGTGGCGCATGTATGGTGAGATGATTACTATGCGACGAGAGCATTTGCATGCATGGTCGTCAAGAGACGAGAGATGATAGGAGGCTCGGTCCAATCGTCAGTAAGCGGGCGCATGTGGTTCATGCACGTGTGTATACATACATATACGTACGTGTACTCTCCTCACAGAATCTTATTGCCGATGTAGTTACCATGGAAAGCTCCTGGTCAATCCTAGCGCTCACGTAGCTCTGCAGCTCAGCTACTTTAATCACCATCCTCGGGGTCAGATAATCAGAGGCGGCAATGTTTATTCGAATTTGAACGTTGGGGACGTGGAGGCAGGAAACGGCCCTCGGGTATCCCGGCCGCGTGACTCGCTCGTCAAACAGAACGGCGGCGGCGCTGGCCTCCCGTTGGTTCTCGATCCCCTTGCCCCATGTTGATCATATATGAAACTCTCACTGGCAGCGATGGGAGGAGGAGGACTCGCACACACACTTGCACATCCGCACGCACGTCGTTCCATCGGCGAGCCGCCACCACCAAATTCAGAATCCCCTTGTCGCGCAGGGAAGGCGAATGGAATCGATGCCTCGCAGAGCCGTCTGCTCCTTTATCAGGCCAGATGGCGTTGGCTTATGGTGAGTATTTGCATGGCTCCGTAGCCTGCAATTTCTTTCTTTGCAGGTACATACGCCGCCGGAGGCGCGGCAGCGCCTTGTGCGCCGAACAGGTCCTCAGGATCGAAGGAGGAGGCCATTCGATGGCAGCGCCTTGGCGCTTTGCAGGTTGGAGGTTACCGGAGGAAAGCCAATTCATCGGCAGCGTCTCGTGCGTTGAAGCAGATTGCAGGTCTTCAAACGGAGGCAGTTCATCGGCGGCGCTCATGTGCATCGCAGGTTGCAGGTAGCCATCTCTGGCGATGCCGTCTCGACGGCGGCGCATCGGCGTCTCATTGAGCACGCCGTTTCGGCGGCAGCGCCCTGTGCGCTTAGCAGGTTCAATCGGCCTCCAAGCTAGGCCTGAGTAATTTAAAGCCACTCGATGGCAACGCCATGAGGTGTTTTGCAGGTTACAGCAAGTTGCAAAATCCGAGTGAATACCGTTGGACGGCAGTGCACACGCACTATACAGGTAGCCGGCGATCTAAAGGATTAGAGTGCCGTTGAGACGGTGGCGCTTATGCGCATTGCATGTTACAGCTTCGAGCGGAATTCAGGCCATTGTGCAGGTCGCACTGCAGTCTATGAAAAGAAATAAAGATTTTCACGGAGGGTGAAAGATAGGTGAATACCATTCACGAGAGATTGCTGTGCACGAGAAATCCTTCGGGATACATATGGAAGCACAAGCAAATAAATAAAATACAGGGATGATGGCGGTTCCCAGGCTTGGATGTCCCTCGTCATAGAAAACCACATGAGGCTGTTAGCAAGCAAATCTTGCAGTCCGTGCTAAGAACTGCCTCACGGCCTTCTCTTTTGTTTGTCTTTCTTTTGCAGGATTCGTCACTTGTTTTAGCAGCAGGTTTCATAAGAAAGGAGCAGAGCAATGCCAAGTTCAATTATGACATGGTTGTACCAAGGAAAATTCAAAATAGTTACCACGTCCTGACCAACGAGGCTGGACATTGGCATGTTCGGGTCCAACGAGGCAGAGCATAGGTCATATGCGGTTTCCGTGACCGACGAGGCCGGAATCCTTCATAATGCCATGACCGACGAGGCTGGCCATACCACAGTTCGCGACCGGCGAAGCCGGACGCAATCAACACGTCGGTTTCAACTCTGCCCGTAATTGAATACGGCATTGCTTTGCTCTGAGTATTTGAGGACATGGGCTCGACGTCTTTTCTTTCTTTTGTTTTCTTACAGCATACATACACGAAGTACAGGACATGGAGATATAATGATGACGATGCTGCAACTTAATCGGAGGTATTCCGTAGGTCGATCCTACGGATGTAATTAACTAGAGTTCTTACGAGACTCTAGGAATCAGGAACCACATAATCGTCTGAATACATGGCGCCATACAGGGATACAATCAAGGATTAGAGAGATAGAGATCAAAGTAGATGCTTCATCAATACTGCACGGGATATTCCCGGCATTTTGTAATCCTTTTGATATAGTGATGATTGCCTTCGGGCTCCCGTGGTTTTTTACCCGCAAGGGTTTTTTCCACGTAAATATGGTGTCTCTATTGTTCTTGTCCCCGTGTGTTTATTTAATTTATTTGTATACGGAAAGTATACTGGCACGCCCGCAACTTGTTTATGCCAACGCAAAGAAATTGAAGGATTTCTTCCGCGTAAAAAC
>JAAXCT010003138.1:0-43753 GCA_012490785.1 Eragrostis nindensis | reverse complement strand
CGCGGCGGACGTATCCGGTGGGTGGCGGGCGCCCTCATTTTGGCTTGCGCGTGGCACAGCATTGCCCGTGTGGCTGGGCGTTCGACGGCGAGGGCCTTTGGCAGGCCACCATATTGGTGAGCACTCCTCTCGCTCTCTCCAACTCTCCCATTACTCTCCTCTGACAGCAGCCAAGCCTCAAGGTTCAAGCCTGGATCTTGATTTAGCTAGCTGAAATTCTACTCTAGGATTTTAGGTATATCAAATTTGTAACTTGTCGGGATCTGATTCCTGTGACAGTTTCTTCTATCAGCGTTTTCTTGCGCTTGTGGTTGCCTGGTGACATGAGGAGGAAGCAGAGCTGGCGAGGGAGGAGAGGGCTCCAGCGCGTGGCAGCATGTATGCCATTGGTCAGAACTACAGGTGCTGCCAGGACTTCTTAACAAGCTAATGATTTCGGTGAGATTGGCTTTGTTCCCTTTTAAAATTCTTCAAAATGAATGAAATTTGTTGATATTGATCGAGTCAAAACTGCCAGTATCAGTGCACATAAACTTGTTCTGTTTTTATTCTTATGTGCACTGGATAAAAGTTCCTCAAAGTGACACAATTTAAGTAATATATAAAATATACAGTAGCAAGTGCATCTGCGCAAGGAACTCTGGCCTGGGTTGATATGCAGTAGCAAGTAAGCTAAAATATGCAGAGGTTGCTCTCTGAAATTATTCGAATTTTTATTTCTTGATATCCAGTGCTTTACTCCATTCATCTTACATATTGCTTGAAAATTCTTTAGCTTGAACTAACAGTATATGATATATGCATATTTCTTAAAAAAGGCTTATCAACGCTTGCATGCAGCGTTGCAAGTTAGCATGTGTAATGGTTCAAGCTATAATATAACTGTTAGTACAACATGAATTGTTGTGATTGATGTGAACATTATTGTTGGCTATGGATTGATATATGTAGTATGAATTACATTTTGATTGGATGGGACTATTTGATATTATTATGGGCTTGCTCTGAAAATTGTGCGGGCGGGCCGTCATCTAAAAGAAAAAAGAAAGACATTGATTCGGGCCGTAATCTCAAAAAGAAAAAACAAATGAGCTGAACCAGAATAATAGTGCGTGCAAGGTAATGGTTTATGGTTTACAAACCGAATAACCATAGTATCCGCTCTTTCCAACTTAATTTATTAAAAAATATTTATTTCTGCTCTTTGCAATTTAATGTGGTTATAACTGCAGTTCTCCATTCACTTTATCTAATTTAATGTTCTATCTTTTCGGTGGTATTTCTGCTCTGAGTACATTGCAGGCAAGGTTTGCCGAGACAATATGAATATTTGACAACCATTTACAAGGTGTTTTCTCAGATCTTCAATGAAGAAAACTAAGGTGTTTGTCAGATCTTCAATGAAGAAAAACTAACCGTGATTGAGTATAGTTGGCTGCAGCGCGAGTTTAGCGTTCTTTTAAGTTTATTGTGCTATTTCTTGTTCTTTTCATATTGTTGATTCTTTTGTTTTCTCCTAGGTTCAACCTCATATATCATATCAGAGTCATTAGAAATTGTTCTCCTTCAAATCCTAGAGTGTGTGGGGTGTGTTGTATTCGGGATCTTATCTCCCATTTTCTTCTTAATACAATGAAGCGCAGTTCTCCTGCGTTTTCGAGAAAAAAAAATTGTTCCCTCAATTTTTTAATGGCTCATATTTGCTTATAATCATCCCTGCAGAAAGAACTAACCAAAATGCATGACTGAAGACCAAAGACCAGAGAGAACTAACAAGATATGAATGTGCTTATGTTGCATTAAAATGAAGACTCTCAATATTTTGGTCGCTATCGTTACCGACAATGAATGAGAACTATGGGCAGTGTCCTGTCTTTTACGTTCCAAGTCAATTTGGTCTTTAATTTCAAACAAGGTCATTATGTTATCAGATTCTTGAGCTTGTCGTGTTAATGTCGTTATAGTACTTAATGCAATGATTGTGTCAGAAGTGTGTTTTTGATGTAAAGTATTATTTTATTGTATGATAAGTTGCCAAGTGAGGTCATTCTCGAACACGTGCGTGGCGCACGTGCATTTTTTACTAGTTAAACAACGGAAATCAAGATTAGAGATCATCTGGCTACCAGTAGGACTAGGAGTCATGCATGTGTCAGAATCAGCAACGCAGAGAATAAACATAGGGAATGGTAATCTGGACGCAAAGGGCTTGGCCGGTTACTGATCCATTAAGCTGGACATCAGATGCAGAATATGGTGCTTAGACCGAAATATTGTGTAGCGAGGCACCAGAGAGACGCCAACCACATCATGTTCGAATGCAGCTTCGCCAAAGCGTTCTGGGCTGCTCTGGGATTAGCTCATCTCCATCCATTTCAGTCTGTTGTTGGCTCCTCTGAAGCACAGAAGAAGACGAGGTGGTCTTCCGCCACGAACCGAAATCTGTCGACAGATTGCTGCGAGCTTGCAAAGATGAAGCACTCCTATGGCGGTGTCGATTGCCCCTGATGACTACAGCGTCTCCGACGCATGGTGTAATTTCTTTGTGTAAATACAACTTCTACTTTTCTCAACCCCACATCATGTAAATGACTTTTGAGCCTCATGGGCTGCCATTAATATTAATAGAAATTCAGGTGGGGATTGCAAGATCCCCCCGTTGACCTTCAAAAAAAAGACCGCCGAAATATTACAATTTACAATCCCTGTTCTTGCCATATGATTTTTGGAACAATGAGCAGGAGCACTGATCTTTCATTTAAGAGAAAAATGGAAGTTCAGTACAGCAACAGACCAGAGAACAAACAAAATCAAAAGCGATTACATGATTTTATATTACGTCCACCATTCATCTCTTCATTTTTCTCATTCTGTCCCTCGTAGCGCCCATATGCCATGTCATATACTTCATTTTTCCTTGATCATTTCGAAAACCTGCTGCGGTTGAGCCGATCTCTGTTGAAAGACTCTCCTATTTCCCTCCTTCCACAAATTCCACATTGTGTATATTACGACTGCTGCCATTTTCTTTGTCTGCCTCGCTTGCATAACAGTCATCGTTTTGTTCCACCAGTCGCTTATTGTCTTGTTCGGCTCGTGAGCACTCTATATATGCAATCGTCACTGCTTTGGTTCACAGCTGCCATACTTTTTTTGCGTAACTGCAATGCAGCGTGAGATGGCTTATGGTTTCATTCTCCTGATCACACATTGGACGTGAGGGGTTGCAGGGCCAATTCCTTTTCAGCATTTTGTCTGCCGTCAGCACTTTATTTTGGATTGCTAACCATGCAAAGAACTTATGCTTTCTTGCCATATGATATTGATTACAACATGATAAAGCTCGCATTTGCCGTACAGAGAGGAAGTTATACACCCTTCCGGCATTAGGTGATACCCTCCAACATTGTTGCACAGACACCACAATATACTAGAACATGAATGACTTATCACCACACAATACTAAATAGTGTTATAGCCGAAAGGAGCCACTCAAAACAGAAAATATGAACTTCCACATGATTCATCCAACAACATCATAAAAGTAGACTACCGCAATTTTGCATGGGAAGATAAGTCAATCTTGTCCAAAATAGCCGAGAGGAGCCACTCAGTTAGGACAGAGAATATGAACTTCCACATATGATTCATCCAAACATCATAAAAAGTCCCCTTGCAAAAAAAAAAAAAACATCATAAAAAGTAGACTGTCGCAATTTTGCATGGGAAAATAAGTCAGTCTTGTCCAAAAAATACACTGTATTAAGGGCACATTAGTGATAAATTCAGTGTGTTAGGTTGTGACCAGAGAAAAACACAATACTTTACTGACCACAACAAGATCGATTCTTGTGTATCTGAACAAAGCACATATTAGTACAGTCATTGTTCTAATAAGTTATCTCACTTATGTTATTTGTTCCCGTATGATCAGCAATCATCTTTTCCTTGGTATTAATGCGCAGCTGGACACTTCCAACCTGGTTCATTTGGCTTTCATAGTACTTTTTCCTCTTCAAACACTGCATTGCAGCTTGTTTGTTTCCTGATTTTGTGAATTCCTTGGCCCGTTCCATTTCCTGAGAAATCTTCTTTTGCAAGACTGCCTCTTTTGCCATGAAGACGTCCCGAGCCTACAGAGCGATGGTACACTGTAAGTAATCAAATCAGTGGCAAAATACAAAATACATTGATCATTAGGAATGGTCTTCCATACAATCCCATAGAGTTGCTAGGTTATGATTATATAAGAGGGTCAACCAAAAGAAAATAAGAATGGAAAGCACCATTTAGAGAAACTAAATTCAGAATTTTGTTTTAATTCGGTAATTGCAGGTCTAGCTCTTTGCAATACCAGAGGCAATTTATCCTATTTATACAACCTACAGAAGCAGTGACAAAATCACATTTCGGAAGAACCTTAGCCACCTGCAATAACAATCGCAACAACCACATGGAGGTTGCCTGAATAGTATAGTAAACCAAACTGATTTATATATTTTCTCTTTTTTCCTAACATATTTCATTTGAATACAACAGTATGTACACTAAATCCATGCCACATTTCTGCTGTCAAACTCTGCAGTTAGGCATACCCCTCAGGTAAACCTCAAGAGTCCAAATTACAGGCTTCAACTAAAATCCGATCCAAGTAAATTTTCCTTTGGTGATCCCATTTTATGAAAGAGATTAAGCACCCCTATCCTGTAGTACATTGCATTCCCATCTCATTGAATGCGAGGAGGGGATGAAGAAATGTAGGAAACGCGGGCCAGACCACCCCACATGGTCTGCGATAGTTTCAGTTTCTATTCTTTCGCAAACCTAGGTCTTTTCCTCACTCACATAGTCATGTCTTGATCCTTAGTAGCCCAAGATGGAGAACCAAAACAAAGCCAACAGTCCCACTTGCACAGTTGCTTCGGAATGGAAAGGATCAGGAGTAAAGGCACGTTTCCTCCACTCAGAAGGTAAAAGAGAAATACGAAATTTAAGGGGGCAACTCAGAGCACCACATCATTCACCCAAGGACACATGAAGCACTAATTCATAGGTAAATAACTAATCTTTTTGATAAAAGAAGCGAATCACTTCTCTCCCTTCCCTTCCCACTCCTGCCACTTTCGAATCGACCGGTAAAAGAGGTGGTTGGGATTGAGGTGGGAGAGAGATGTATGTCTGTTTGTGAGAGGGGAGACCTGTTTGAGCTGGTCGGAGGGCAGAGCACTCGTCGCGGCAGCCGCGGAGGATCCATGAGAACATGGCCGCGGCGGCGTCGGGCCCACACTGTCGGCGACGGCGGCGGCCCTACTGGAGGCGAGAGAGAGGAGCAACGGGGCAACGGCAACGGCCGGGAAGGTGAGAGGAAAAGGGTAAAAATGGAAAGCCGAGGTGACACCGACAGCGACACGAGAACGTATCTGGTGTTACCGCCTCTTTAGGTGTTACCGTGTACCGATCACTGTAGCGCCTCAAATATGCAACGAAAAATACAATAAAAATATGAATGGATAGCTCATGCAACGATCTACAATTCATATTTTTGGTCGAGGTGCAACCGAAGCTCGTACAAGAAGATAAAAAAGAGAAATCGGACTGTGAATAGTGCGTGTTGCAACTGTTCATCGCGAACCCGCAACCCGTTACTATTCAACGTCTGATTCTCTTTTTTGTATCTCCTTGTACGAGCTTCGGTTGTACCTCGACCAAAAATATGAATTGTAGATCGTTGCATGAGCTATCCATTCATATTTTTGTTGCAATTTTTCGTTGCATATTTGAGGCGCTACAGTGATCGGTAACACGGTAACACGCGAACACAACCCGCGGTAACACTGGAGATGTTCTCGACACCGACATGCGCGATGCGAGGAGGAGAAAGGAGAGGAAACGGGCGGCCGGAATTCGGATTTTGCTGTCAGTCTCAGTGGACTGGGCCTCTTTATGTGATCCTTCCAACAAATAATTGTTAATTATTCTGTTGCCTTTTTTAGTATAAAAATCAAGCGTATCAAAAGATTTCTTTCAACTCAAGTTATCGCCGTATATACCAAAATTAAACAAGAATAGAAATGGTCATGAAGACATGATTACGACGAGGTTGCACAGTTTTGCCAAGGGGCGAGAGAAATTCTTGGGATCGAACAGGAAAACAAACGAGCAGCAGCAGGAAAACAAAGGAGGAGGAACGCGTGGATCGATAAGCGCGCGCGTACCTGTCTGATCTGCCGCGCAGCCGAGGCGAGACCATCCGCCGCTGGCGCCCGGCGACTTGTGCGCGCGGTCACGACGGCGACGGAGTCCGCCGTGCAGCCGCAGAGCCACGGGACCGAGGCCATGGTTTGTGCTGGCCTGGCTGGCTCGCGAGTTCGTTTTGCCGGCCTCGCGCTTCCGTGTGGTAGCTTTTGCCGCGCGCGGTAGGTCCGTCTGGGCCGAGTCGGAATCGAGCTAGGGGCGCATTACTTGGCTGTCAAGAAGTATATAGCGGCGATTAGGCGCGCGCGCGCAACGTGGTAATGACGAGTTGGGTGCTAATCTAGACAAGCGAATAATTAGCATGCAACAATCGTCCATCAATCAGATGGGCACGCTAGCTGGTGCTACGCTCCAGCCAAGCTTTGGGGGTTTCTGCGGCAATGCGCTTCTGTTCTTCCTCAAGCAAGATGTCCAGCCACCTCTTTGACATGTGTTTTTTTACTGCATCCACACCTTTGTTCACGACGTCCGCTGGCGGTACAACACCCAGGGGATTTGCTCCATGTTAAGCTTCTCCATTTTATCCAGCCGACCAAACTGTCAGGAAGAGCACGGATTTGGTTGTTGGTCAGGTCAAGCTCACGCAGATTCAGCAGGTCTCCCCCTCCCGCCACCCCCCCCCCCCCACCCCCCCCCCCCCCCCTTTTTTTTTTTTTGGGAAGTAAGGTTGAGGATTTCAAGACTGCTGAGCTTCCCAAAGGCTGAGGGCAGACCACAGAGTTCATTGAAATGGGCATCCAGGAGGTACAGTGATGCCATCTCACAGACAGATGATGGAAAGAGACCGCAATTTGTTAATGTGGACCCAGAGTTTTTGTAGATTTACCAGCTCTCATAGCCGATATTTGTAGGAAGATAAGTGAGACCATCGTAGCTTGCATCAAGCTCCACCAGCGACCTGCAGTTTATTAAGTACTCGGTCACTTGAACAGTGATAACAATCGAAACCAGAAAAAAGCATTAAGCTGGTGCTGCCTACCTGCACTTTGCTATGCTATCCGGAAGTGCCCTCAGCCTGTTATTCACCACATTGAGAATCTTCAGGTTGGTTAGCAGTCCAATGGAATCAGGAAGAGCAACCCCGCATTAGCAGAGAGCCGAAGCTCCTCAAGGTGATCATGCAAAGTTTTCGATTGTCTTAAGAATGTTTGTTTAGAAATAAAGTAATCAATATAGAAAAACACATTTATGGCTTAGAGAAATACTACTTTTGTGTGGTTTTCAAAAACTACCGGTTCTGTGCAATTGGTGCACTCCGAATTTAATCAGCTGAAGGAAAATGTTACCACTCTGTTTGTACACTGCCCCCTATTTATCATCCTGCGTACAACTACTCCGCGCGCCTCCATCATCATTCATCAACAGGATGGCTGGATACGGGTACTAAATACCGATCACAACGAGCATTTGAAACGAAATTTGTATTGCAAATCTTTTATTGCCCTGATCCTTCCAGTATCGGATTAGTACGGGCGAGGTAGGTGGCCACTGATCTCGAAGCATGCAGCGGGAAACGAAATCAGTTTTGCTCTGCTTGTAAGATGTATGACGAATATCCTTCCAGTGTCACTGTTCTGAAGCGGTTTTTTGATTGTGCTGGGCCTGGGGCGATCGTTTGCTGCTGCTGGGCTCGGTGACGAGGCCGAGAATGGGGGAGTCCACCTTGTTGGCCGACCCGCTGCCACTGGACGGACCGGAGAAGTTCGAGGTGGAGCCTCCCGATGCCGAGGCCGACGCTGAGAAGGACGTCGAGTACTCCAGTTCCGCGTCCTGCAAAACCCAATCAGCAATCTCCGTTACAATCGGTTCCGTCGCCTAAAGCAATCAGCTTGTTATGCAAAGTTTCGATTGTCTTGAGAATGTTTGTTTAGAAAGAAAATAAATATGAAAAAAATACATATTTATATGGCTCAGAAATAATTTTGTGTGATTTTCATTAAACACTAACGGGTTCTTTGCAATTGGTGCACAGACAGCTCCGAATTTAATCAGCTAGGAAAATATTACAGGATGGCTGGATACGGGTACTTAATACCGATCATAACAAGCATTTCAAACGAAATTTGTATTGCAAATATTTTATTGCCCTGGTGTCGTACTAACTGTCTAGCCCACTGATCGGGGGTACGAGCAGCATGCAGCTGAAACGAAATCAAAACATTCGAACGAAATCAAAACAAATCGAACGAAATCGCGTACCTGCCGTTGGTGCTCGTCTTCCTCGGACTGGCACGGCGTCACGGGCGCCGCCGGATAGTCGTCCTCGACGTGCGAGGAGTGCTCGGGCTGGACGGCGACGACGACGCTGTAGAGCTCGACGATGCGGTCGCAGTTGTCTGCCCACCACGCCTGCGCCGCCGACGCGTCGGGGAAGTGGTCCTCGATGAACCGTATCCGGCAGAGGTAGTTGGCGCCGTCGCCGCGCGGCGCCAGCGTCATCAGCACCCCGGGCTCCGGCTCCGCCACCCACTCCCCGTCGCTGGAGTCCGGGGGGGCCGTGCCCGTCTCCTCCTCCTCCTCCTCCTCGTCGGCAACGGGGAGCAGCACTTGTCGCAGTGCTCGTGCTTCTCCCCTCCGTCGTGCTTCTCCCCTCCGTCGTGCTCCTCCTCCTGCGGCTGCGCCGGCGCGATCTTGGCGGACGAGGACGCGGACGAAGACGCGTCCAGCCGCAGCTCCTCGTCCTCCGCCGTCGGCTTCCTACGACGCCGCCGCGTCCGTGCGCGATTCCCGCCGCCGCCGCCGCCGCCGCCGCCGCCCTTCACCTTGAGGGTCATGGCCTTCATCTGCACACGCGACGACAACAGATTTCACGTATACGCGCACGAGAGCAGAGCGATGGAGAGGTGGGAGGAGAGGGCGGCGTACGCTCTTGGTGAGGTCCCTGATGACGGCGACGGACTTGGTGATCCTGCTGCGGCTGCCCCCGCCGTGGAAGCACGCGTGCGTCATCTCGACAGGGGAGGTCCTCTGCGGCGACGGCGGCTATAGAAAGGGGATGATGAAACTCTGCTTCCGCTTTGGAAGGAAGGGGATGAAATTTGAAAGCGGGGCTGCTTCAACGCGATACGGAGCTGGAGTTATGGCTATGTTGCGAGTGGGCGACGTAAATGCAGGTGGGTTGAGCGATCAGCCGTCCTCTCTCTTCTTCGCCTCGCCTCCTCTGCCCCTGAGCCGTCCACAAGATCCGGCCCGCCGCCGCTTGCATGCGGCGTTACTTCCCCCGCCTCCTTCATCCGTCGTGGTGGAGGAGCTCTCGAGGATGGCGTTGGGGTGGTGCGATTGAAACGCCATGGCTCATATTGGAGATGTGTCCGCGGTGGAGTTGTGAACGGCCGGCCGGCCACTGAATAGATGCAAAAGTGCTCTTATAGGTAACATCCAATTGTGAATCTTGTTGCTGTGTTCAGTATTTTTTTTCTTCCTTTTGTCCCAGAAGTATGTTTATGATTTGTTCGGCTCCATGTAGCAGTTGCAACCGAACTAGTAGCATATATCATCTAGATATGACGAGGCTACAGGGACTGTGTGTCTCATGTAGAATTACAAAACTGCTTCTTCTTATTGTTAATCGTCGTTATGCCAGATTATTTTGATGTTCTGTTAGGCCAGATTACATCTCCAACAGTTTCTTATGAAACTGCTTCTTCTTACTATTTAGATACTTATTTTCTTATTTTTCTGATGTCATTTGGGATTATACAGATGTGCATTGGTTGGTTGCATTTACTTCTTCCTGCCTTTGTTGCATGAGAAGTATTAGAGCCCAGGGATTGGATATCAAGCCATGTGTATGAATCGTTCTTATATTAATGCTCATCAATGTAGTACCAGGGAGGCTGACCAATTATAGAAGCAGCCTTACAAGTGGATATTGATTTCGGTAACCCACTAACTCTGCTTTAACTGGACTTTTTCTCTGCAAATAAGCATCAGCCTTTTTCATGTGTGCATTTTTTTCTACCTTGCTGTGGTCCAGTGGTTCACTCCTTCAATGTAACAGTGTTATACCATACCAAGGAAAGTAGCATGCTAATCCTGTCATGACTCCAAGGAGTAATTCATCGCTTTTTAGAGATATTAACTAATATGTACGGTATGGATTTCTGTAAGTTCGAAAAGGAAAATGATTGACTGAAGGCTTTCCATTACGTAGACTTATCTCAGATTGGCCAAGTAGACTTTCCTCATATCAGTTATCTTAACTTTCTTTGATGGATTTCAAAGAGTTCTGGCTTTTGCTCTGAGTATAATCCATTGATGAATGTCTCGTGAATCCAATCCAATAATAGGGCCTTAGTAGAGGCATGAAGTTTTCCTTTAAGAACTACAGGATCTCTTTCATTTAGTAGAGGCACGCAGGAGGTACATCTCTAAACCTCACTCACGCACGCAAATAAATGGAACATGGCTGATCATCGCCTTTCATATTGCTTTTGGCTCCCAAATCAACTTGTGAGCGTGACCGATTAATCAAAATTCCAGCATGTACTCTTGGTTTTCACTTTTCGATACGTGACAAGTATTAACAATCTAGAATAGTATCTTGCTGGTGTGGCTAGCTCATTTTTCCTCAAGTTTTCATCTAAGGGAACATGCTTTGATTCAATAAAAGAGTCAATGGTCTTGCTGCCACTTTACTATGGGGCAACGAGTAAGCTATGGATTTCTATTTAAGCAGCAAGTTTTTTTTTTCTCTAAATATTCTTTTTATTGTTCCTTAACGATATACATGAATTAGTGTTTGATTTTGTGATGCACAGGTTAGCTCTTTGTTAACTTGGTATCTTCCAGCAATATTACAGGGGCTTTCAATACAACATATTCTGGGGGATTTTCACTGACATTTGTGCGCTATGTTTTATAGTGATGGCATTATGTAGGCAGTAGGCAAAGATGATTTACCCTGCCCAACAATGTGCTAAATAGATTAATAGAATGAAAATAAGTTATGTCTCAATTTTTATCGCTGTTTTTCATGGCTTTTGGTTACTCAGTCTCGTGCCCAAAGGAGTATGCAAATTATTGTTGCTTTGATGCTGCCTAAGTTTGCTTTCTGGTACCTATTGTCCCTAATGACGTTGCTACTTGATTGCAGGTATCCAAGAACACAAATGAGGTATGATGCAGTCATTCTATGACTCCTGATAAGCTTTGTATCCAGCCTTAAAAGATCAAACGTATGTCCGTTACTTCTCTGGAACTATGAGGTGCATGTTGTCTATTCTGCTTGAGGAATTTATTCTAAACCCTTGTTCAATGTAAAATCACTTTTGTGGCCTACAGGATTGTGCTGATATATGTTATTGGAGAAACTTAATGAATTGAGTGGCACTAAAATATGTAAGCTTCTGAGAAATGCTGATACAAAATAGAAGCTGAATAACAGATTCAATATCATGCAACCTTGGATCAATGGCTGTCGCCCTATACATTCTTGGTTACCTACATGCCTTTCATTTCCAGTTCTATTTTGTGCTGATAGTGTACTTTTCAAGTCATATTTTCGCCTTCATTTGTAGATGCTTCAGAAATTGTGCCAGTACATACTGAAAGACCCTTGAGGGCCATGAGAAATCAGAACTGAAATATAGGTTTGTTGAGGACATAATCTCCCGGCCAGGTATGTTGTTTTGCATAATCAGCTCTACGGATTAGGGGCCTAATTTAAACTTCTGCATATTGCTTCATGCTTGAACCTTTATATGTGGTTCATTGTTTAGGCTTGCTTAAGTGGTTAAAAAAGAGTTTGACTTACCGGCACAGGAGAAAAAATGGATTCCTACCTTGATATTTTATTAGTATTATAGCTGCAATTGTATATTTATTTGGTTCATGGTTCAGCGATATCTTACTGTATTACTCTACTGCACATCAACTGCATTTTTTGCATGTACTTCTGGAACCAAACTTAGGTCACGTTTTCTCACTGTATTTTTTTGCATGTACTTCTGGAAGTTAGGGCCCTTTTTCTCAAAAAAAAATAGTAGTATGCCTTATTTGTGTCTCATAGAGAGAGGAAGGTTCAGTTGCAGGAGACACGGTCATGTTTATTCCTAACGCTTCAGATTTCCACCATGTGTTCTATCTACAGCACAACAAACTGAAAATGTCAGTTATGTTTGATTACCTATGTGTTTCGCACTTAGTACACCAGTTCCATTGATTAACTGAATCTCCTGTTTCTTACCAGATACAATGTCATGCCTTGTTTGTTTGAGTGATGTTACCTATCATTAGGCCTGCTAATGGGGCGGGTTGAAACGGGTTCTACGCGTTGGGTTTTTATATGCGTTTGTTTTGGACGGGTTTAAATGGGTTTTATTAGCTAGTGGTTCGGGGTGGGTTGGGTTTATCACAAATGCGGGTTGGAATGGGTTAGGGTGGATTGAAATGGGTTCTACCTTTATATGAGACTCATGTCAAAAGTTGGACCCTAAAATTTAAAACTTCGCGTTCACACCTTAATTTTCGTCGAAATCGACTGAAATTTGTTTTAAACTAATTCACTATGACTGTCATCTACTTCATGCAAATCGTGTCATGTTGTAACTACTCATGAGCAACCTATAAAACTACGTGGGACCCACGTCATGAGCCGTACCTTAAAACTAAAACTTCGCGTTCACACCAAAATTTCATCAAAATCGACCGAAATTTTTAGAGATGGCTCAGTACGACGGTTAGCAGCTCTGAACAAATCAGTACGGTTATATCTATATGTGAGACCCACGTCCAGAGTCGGACCCTAAAACTAAAACTTCGCGTTCACACCTCAATTTTTACCGAAATCGACTGAAATTTTTAGATATAACTCAGTATCATGGCCATCTGCTTTGTGCAAATTTATAACCTAGATCAAATTATAGGTCTCACATATAAGTGTATAAAACTTGACTCAGAGTCAGAGGCAACATCTAACATATGTGCAACCACTCATAAAGCCATGGCATGATCCCATAGCAAGCCCGTGGGTTAAACCCATTTAAACCCATTTTGTGGTTGAGTGGGTGTATTTGTATGATGGGACGGGGGTGGGTTGGGTTGAGGAATTAGAGGTTTGGGTTGGGTTGGGTTAAGAAAATAAGTCAAATAACTTTGGGTTGGGTTGGGTATGGGGTGGGTTTCAACCCATTAGCAGGCCTACCTATCATGGCCTTTTCTCTATCCATGAAATCATTTGACACTTCTTTTTATATCAGTTACTGAGATATGTCATATGTCTGAACCTGCCAGTAGTACATTACTTACTCTTGGTTATCCTCAGTTGATTTGTATTTTCTCCATTTATTTTAGAAATGTTTCACGCTGTTTATCAGCATTCTGCTCACTTCGGTTATTATCCATTTTTTCTAATGATGATTATGATAATCGCTGCCTCTGGCACTTCACTCATGTTAGACCTCTTTTCCCTTCCAAATGCTTTGTGTTTTGTTTAGTTATCTACAATTTACCACACAGGAAGTTGTGTTTGTTTACTGATCGAGTTTCAGGTACCCAGTGGTAGAAGTAAAAATGGGTAGCTTGTTTCAAATACATTACTAGCCTCCACGTATTATTAGTTGAGCATTTAAAATGTAGAGGTTTTCTTTTGTTTGTACCTTTCATTTCCTCTGAATCTCATAATTCGGCCAAGGTCGCCTTTCCCACTGCATACTCATCTTCATACGCAAAGGCTGCCTTACTGTTCCACTTATTTTAGACCAGGAAAAAAAAAGATTGTATAATGTGGATGGCAAGCTTTCCACTGGTCGTTATTTTACATGTTTTTTACGTTGAGTCAAATCACCAAGGATACGAAGCATCATCAGATTCATTAGCTAGCAAGGTAGTTCAGCTCTTGCTGTTCCCTTAAATCTTCCTTGGCCTTTCTATTTCCTCTTGGCCCTATGATATTATTTCTGCTTTTGTCTAACGCTCTCTTACAATCTATACGACAGCCAAATTGTCGACGCACATGATACTTATGAAATCATTGTGGGTTAGTAGCAGACCTTCTCTTTTACAGGGATCGAAGGAGGAGCTGGTCACTAAAAAATCTACTATTTACATGTCCTAAATTTGGACAAGATTTGTTCACATGGTGTGCCTAATTCTTGATTATTGTTTTGAATTTACCAGAACTTATGTGTGGATCTCCTTTTGCTGTGTAGATATTGACATGATAAAGCCTGCTGACTGCTGATGCACATATTGCTTCTTGTTAAGAAGGGCATGTGTTACCGTTGTCTCCCATTAACCTGCTACTGCGATGTCAACAGGTGCCTTCTGTTGATAAAATGCCTGGGATATTGTGGACTTCACCAGATCTTTGAATAACACATTACTTGGAAACAAGACCCCATGTATGCCTTGAAATTTTTGGTTAGGATAAAGAAGCGGTTAGACAAAAGCAGATGTAACGTTGCATAATATACTTCCGGATTGTATTGTTGTAAATTCTTAAACATTTTCACGCTTCTTCCTCGACCAAAACATGTAATGTTGCCCTTTGCTGAACAGCTAGATGCAAAGCTGTTCTCTCTTCTTTTTTTGGAATCGTAGTGAAACTGTTTTTGTCTACGAATCATATTGTTATTGTGCTCAACTACTAAGCTCATTATCATACGGCCACTCTACTTAAATTATCTCACAATTGAAACATATCACACATATCATCTTGCCAAACGGCGCGCAAGGGCGCGCCGCCTCCTACTAGTTAATTGAGGATGCTTCATTAGGAGATTGGAACCTATACATTTCAGCAAACTATCACTCAGCAAACATTGCTTAGCATGCAACTATAAGTTGATCGGTGTTGTAATAACTGTTCAGTCAAAATGCAGCAGATGTTGCGATCAGTTTTGCTGTAAGATGTGTGACGTACATGGATCCACTTGCAGTGTCACTGTTCTAGAGCGGTCTTTTGATTGTGCTGTGCCTGGGGCGATTGTTTGCTGCTGCTGGGCTCGGTGACGAGGCCTAGAATGGGGGAGTCCACCTTGTTTGCCGATCCGCTGCCGCTGGACAGAACGGAGAAGTTAGAGGTGGAGCCTCCTGATGCCGAGGCCGACAACGAGCATGACGCGAGTACTCCAGTTCCGCATCCTGCAAAACCCAATCGGCAATCCCGTTAGAATCAGCTCCGTCGCCTAAAGCAATCAGCTTGTGTGGTGTGGCACTAGTTGTGCAAAGTTTTCGATTTATCTTGAATTTTTGTTTAGAATGGAAATAAATATAGAAAATACATATTTATATGGCTTAGAGAAATTTGTGTGGTTTTCAAACACTACCGATTCTGTTATGTGCAATTGGTGCATAAACAGTTCCGAATTTAATCGCTGAAGGAAAATATTACCACCCTGTTTGTACACTGCCCCTATTTATCATCCTGCACACAACTACTCCGCGCCTCCATCATCAACAGGATGACTGGATACGGGGTACTTAACCGATCACAACAAGCATTTGAAACGCAATTTGTATTGCAAGGTAGATGGCTAGCCCACTGATCGGGGGTAGGAGCAGCATGCATCGGAAACGAAATCAAAACAAATCGAACGAAATCGCGTACCTGCCGTTGGTGCTCGTCGTCCTCGGACTGGCACGGCGTCACGGGCGCCGCCGGATCGTCGTCCTCGACGTGCGAGGAGTGCTCGGGCTGGACGGCGACGACGATGCACCACGCCTGCGCCGCCGACGCGTCGGGGAAGTGGTCCTCGCTGAACCGTATCCGGCGGAGGTAGTTGGCGCCGTCGCCGCGCGGCGCCAGCGTCATCAGCACCCCGGGCTCCGGCTCCGCCACCCACTCCCCGTCGCTGGCGTCCGCGGGGGCCGTGCCCGTCTCCTCCTCCTCCTCCTCGGCCAACGGCCAGCACTTGTCGCAGTGCTCGTGCTTCTCCCCTCCGTCGTGCTCCTCCTCCTCCTGCGGCTGCGCCGGCGCGATCTTGGCTGACGAGGATGCGGACGAAGACGCGTCCAGCTGCAGCTCCTCGTCCTCCGCCGTCGGCTTCCTACACCGCCTTGTAATTTAGATTTTCGAATAGATAATCGAATATTGTACGTCAAAGAATAGATGATCGAATATTGTACGTCAAAGTCGAAATGTGAAAAATCTTGCATGTTGTACCATTAATTTTCACCTGCCCTTTCAGGCTTTCCTTTGACCAAAGTCAGGGAAACCCTAACTTTTTTTTTAACTTTTTTTTATTCTAGCCTTGTTATTCGATCTCACGAGGAGTTAAACTCAGGTCTGCTAGATGCTACTTAGGTGCTCTAACCACTAGGTTAGAGACCTTTTCACTGTTCCAATAAGTTTTAGGATGATGTAATAAATAACATAAACAACATCACATCAAAATAATGAGAAAATTCTCAAGAAAGAGACGTTATTTGTAGTGAATACATTGTAGGACATAAGTCAGTCTATGGGCCACAAGAGCACAACAAAAATCAAAGAAATAGACCAAGCCCACGGATGCCCATAAAATGGTCTCGCTTTCTTCTTCCTTCCTCCGTTCAGTTTTTCATCCAGTTGGTGTTTGTCGCCCCGCCTCCCCCAAATGGCGATACATCTCAGTCGGAGGCCCCTGAATTCCAGAGGCCTGATGATGCGGCTGCACTGGGTGCTGCACTGGCACTAGATATGGCCTCATGGCTTGCACTCTGGGACTAATCACCCAATCCATATTGGCTGTGCGTACGCTTTTGGGGCGGCGGAGTCCGAGCGGGTGGTGGGTGCTCGCCATCCATGCTTCCAACTTGCGAATCGCGCCTACACACGGAGTGGAAAAAAAAGTTCACCAGGATCGAGTGTTTGCAGAAGGTTCCCCACGATCAATCAAACCGTTCCAACCGAACCGGACAATAAGGCCAGTACCCGTCTGAACCGGTCACCAATCAAAACCATAAAAACCGGACAAAAATTCGTCACATTTTTAAATTTATTTTAAATTCCAACTCGAAAACGGTAAAGCCACAAACGGTAACCGGACCGATTACCACGAAACCCCTGGTTACCAATGATTTTGCAAACCCTAGTCGCAGCCCTTTTCTGCCCACACGTCCCCGAAGCCTCAAGGCCAACACTGGGTCCCACGTGGTGGCGAACCGGACCCCCAAGCCACAGGCACGGAAAGGTCACCACCAGCGCGTGGCCAGCGCGGCGAGTCCACGTACAGCTGACAGGCCCCACACCCCGAAAAAATAAAATAAAATCCAACACAAACAAAACACATAAAATTAACTCTTCCTCTCTCTCTCCCGTCTCTCCCCTCCTCTCGCCGCGATTCTCTCTCCCCTCTCTCGCCGCACCGCGCCGCTATCCCCGACGATATTTCCACCTGCTTCTCCCGCTCCCCGAGGGCCTCCGCGAAGGTACGGTCCCTGCTTGCCTCCGATTCCGTTGTCTGCGCCGGTCTTCGGCCTAGGGTTTGGCCTCTGACGCTGTTGCTGACTGACTTCTGATTGATTTTGTTTCGGTGCTGTTCCGCAGGTGGGAATCGCGGCGCCTTGTCCAAGAGGTTGCGCGACGGTGAGATTCTAGGGGAAATCCTCCACTCTGATCTGTTTTGCTCGCTGATGTGTCCAGGGTTTGGTGGGTAGGGGTAGGTCCCGGTAGCGTTTGGTTGGAGATTAAGGGGGTGATTAACTGTCATGTGCGTTACGCATAGGTTAGAGGAATACTTGGGGGATGTTTCCAGTAAAGAGAAGATGAGTGCTTGGGGTGGCCGGTTGGGGAAGATTTTTATGGGTCTTGTATTTCAATATCTGAATTTCGAATGGGATGAATTGGGGGTACTTTTGGTTCTTCTGGAAGAACCTATTTGCATAAATTATCTAGACTGGTGAATTATGCATTCTTCTCTTTTGTTAACTCTTAGGCCTGGGATTAAATTTATCTTTACATTCTAGTTTTTTTTTGGGTTGATCCCTTTATAGTAGGTTAGTTTATTAGCGTTATTTGAACACGCTCTTGATTTTTCCTTTTTTTTGGCATCGTGGTCGTGGCAAGTGACGAAGTGTGCATGTTCACATTTTATTCACAGTTCTGATTTTGCTAGAGTTCTGTTTTGTTTGCTTTGGCTAGGTTTGCCTAGATTAGTACTGGATGGTCCTGGTTATTTGCATTTAAGTTGTCCTGTGTGTACCCTTTTTTAAGTCGGTTCTGTTTCCGCCCTTGTGGATGGTACATGTGGTTGATTAGTACCAGTGTAAATTAGATCCCTGAAAATGAGTACATACATGTGATATAATAAAATTTCAGGGTAATTAGCTGGAGTGGTTGCCATCTGCTCAAATTTTGCAGGAAAACTCCCAGAGTTAAAATGGCTTTTGTACTACTATACTGTCTCTTCTCCCACCGTGTGGAAACGGAAGTATTATACTCTGTTTTTTGTGGTCTGTTTTGGTTAAGTGTAGGTTCTACTATTTCAGTCATGTTTGTGAGGGATGGGGACTGAATTGTCCCAGTGTGTTTTCGTCTTCAGTGTTAGAAAGTTGCAACCGTAAGCCTGCGGTGCACCCCTTTCCATCACCGAGTCCAAGTCCAGCGGTGTCGTGTCTTCCGATCAAGTGTCAAGTTATTTGTATTGTCTAATGGAAAGTATGGATTGTTTGGTAGTGTTTTTTATTTTTTCCCTTTTGCATCCAGGCAATCATCCACATGTATGCTTTGCTTCATTCACATTCCAAAGCTTTTCTAATCTGTATACGAGGTTGCGTTAATATATTCTTGGGCAAGATAGGAAGTGATGTATGTTTTCTTTTTCTAAGTAAAATTTGTTGACATGAAAGCCATACAAGGGGATTGCTTTCTGGGAATCAAAAGCATGTGATGTATTTAATAGCTTCTTGTATGTCTTACAGAGAATGATGCCAGCTCCTCCTCCAGCTGGTGGATATGATCGGTCACCTCTATTTTACGGTGGCAGCGGTGGCCCACCTCCCATTCCTATTGGATCTGGTAGCTATGGTGCTCCATATCCACACCTTGGGATGCGATATGGTTATGGGCCAGCAGTAGGAGCTCCTGGTTCATATGGCCTTTTTTCTTCTTACGGTCAACCTGGGCCAATAGGTGGTCTGTCTCTTCCACGGATTGCAGTTATTTTGGCTTTTACTCGGATTGACTTACGATTCCTTTTGGTAATTGTTGCAGGCATGGGATATGGCCATGGACCTGAGCTAGGCCGTTATAGCTATGGGTTTAGAGGATCTCCAATGCCGGTTTGTCTTCATTATCATCAGTTAACTTGTTATGCACCACGTGTTGGTCTTCTTCTTAGGGAACCATAATGATTTTATATGTTAATGAAAGGTTTCTAGTCCATGGTCTGGCGGAGCATTAGTGGAAAACAATGACACCAACTCTTCACGAAAGCGCCGGTGGTGGTATGTGAATGTCCTCTTTTCATGCATTCAAGTTGCTCTTGGGTTGAATATATTATGTCTCACCAGTCTTCTTGTAGTATTATTGGTTTTATGATCATCTCTGATTGTACTGCTTGACTTCTCTTTTTTCTAAAAAAAAAAAAATCTTGAAAATCAAGCGATGCATATAACGATTTGGGCATCTATGTTGGATGGATAATTTGACCTTGAGGTGGCATCATGTCGTGACACATGTTAATCACCTATCTTAGGTTGGGTGGTTAATAAGCAAACCATTTGGTTAAACAGAAACAGCACACCATGCTTTCACTTTTGGTTGGTGGCCTTTAAGGATCTTTCATATTTTTGTTGTTGCCATAAGTTTGTAGTGGTGAATTGATTTATTTCACTGCTCACTCTTAGGGAGTTGCCGTGGAATCTATAAATATGTTCTTTTGTTGGTACTTGGTAGAAATTTTGACCGTGTTTAGATTACTGGTTCATTTCCCCTTTGTTGTCTCCTCATGACAACATAGTTTTCCTGTACCCTTTTAGTTTTGGAAAATTTAGTTTCATAATATGGAAAATCCCAAATTAGCATGTTGCTTTTTGTTACTGGTTGTTTCTTATGGAACATTTTTCTATTATAGGCCCTGATGGACTTTCAGAAGGTGACTGGGTCTGCCCTAAATGTGAAAATGTCAATTTTTCCTCCGAACCTCTTGCAACATGAAGAAATGTGGAGCTCCAAGGCCAACTCCTGTAAGCATGATGATCCCTTTCCTGGATTTGTGGTTAATACAACAATACTACTTCGATATGATTAAGGCAAGAAGGTTTTGGTTGTTTACTTCAGAATTTTCATACGTAAACAATCATCATGTAAAAGCACCTAGGCATGATTTTCATTATTACCCTCATCCTACAAAATTTGAGTTAATGTTTTTTTTCCCCGGCTGTAGCAAGCTGCTTTGTTAAATTCTTTTTTCCTTGTTTTCTTCTAAGTAGCAACCTATGTCGAATTACGGGGAACAATTGAAGAAATATCATTGCACAGATTACTTCTTTTAATTTGCTGGATAGTAACCGTTTCACTGATGCAGGGAGTCAACACAAATTCATCTCGCAAGGACAAGGATGCCCCTGAAGGAAGTTGGACGTGCCCTGAGTGCAATAACCTGAACTATCCCTTCCGCACGGTATGCAACCGGAAGGGATGCTCTTACAGCAGGCCGGCCACAACGAACTGAGCTCTTGCATACCTTTTGAGGGGCGATCATTGAAATACTGTTGTACCCTGATTGTAGCCTACATATACATGTAAACTGTAAACTGCACAAATATGCTCCCTGTTTCGTCTGGAGGGAGATTTGATTCTTTATGTTTTAAGTATACCTTCTTATTTGGAGACAGTGAAAGGGCCTTTATCAAGTTGTTACAGGGCTCCAGCCTCCAGGCTCCTCGTTGGTGATGTTTCGAGTGTTGCGCCTTCATGCTCATCTCGTCTGGTGTATCGTGTATCATTTTCAGTTGGCTTGCAGAAATGTGGTGCAATTGCAGATCAGTCAGTATAGCTGTGCGGGGCAACACCAACCAAACATTTTTTTTGGAACTTCTGAATACGTATTTTAGGTCCATAAACTTTACAGAGGTTTTGGTGAGCTCAGACGAGTCATCTAATCTAATCATGAAAAACGAGGGCCTTAAGCAACAGCAAGTGGCCCCTACCTAAGTAGTACTAGTATTATACGTATACATTTTCCATATAGGTAGTAACATCCTAAAATGGCTGGTAACAATGGAATAAATATAATCTCGGCCGCAGCGCCATTGCAGCGCTCTATGCACAAGAGCTGTTAGATGCCGACACACTTCGCCCACCTGAACCAGCACGATATCTTTTCAGGCAACCGGTAGGGCTCCAAGGTCGCAGGATCCACATCCAGGGAGGTCGGGTCTGACCAGATGTAAACCCCGCGTTCTTGCTTGCTCCCTGGCACTGTGTTGTCAAGGATCAACGCGACGAGCAGAGCCACACCACGCTGATGGACAGGAGAGCGTTGACTGCATAGTTTAGCTGCACGATAGTTTGGAGAGTTAGAGCACAACGAGTATTAAGACAATTGGTTAGACATCACCAACGAGTTCTAGCTATGCACGCGAGAGGAAGGGAGAGAGCTCACCCCGCTGCTGCCTGTGCGAACTGGTCCAGTTGATGCTGCGGCATAAGGCAGAAGATAGCTTGGCAGGATAAAATTTGAGCTCGGCTCATACTGCTGAAAATATGCGGGTATAGACAGGGAAATGAAGAGAGTAAATCCAACTATTATCATGTTCCTTGAGCTTGCTGCTTGGGTATATCGCAATGTGGATAGGCCGAGCGCGACAATTAGCGCCCATGTGAAGCACAGGATGGAGGCAGCCAACGCAACAGGTATAGAAGCAAGGAGAGCTCCGATTTTTCCTGCCGACAAGGAATTCACATTCAGTCCATCCACAAGTACTATAAAAGTGCAAGAATATAATTGCCATAAGCATACCAAAGAATGAGAAGATGACCAATAAGGCTGCCCCAAGCTGCAAGGCCCTTTGCTGGCCATTTTGGTCGTTTCAAGGGTGTGTATGTTCTGGTCAACGTTGTTGACCCAGCACCAGTACCCCACAATCCAGCAAGTGTGTCTCTGAAGTTTACAACCCCTCTACAATTAAACTAATCATCGACACGGGTTGGCGGACTTAAATTAACAGCAGCGATGCAGCGTGATATGATGCAAGCTGCAGATGAACCAGTATGTCAGCGAGAAAGTAGTTAAGCATCTGGAGCATTTTAGGAAAGTTATTGAAGAGTAGTTGCTCTGCTGACAGAATACACTTACTGAATCAACTGATGCAACCAGTGAAACTATGATCATAATGATACTTGTCTTGAAATGAAATGTAGGAGGCCCCACTGGAATGGATATGGGATCCTCACCCAGGCAGCTGTTCTCCATGCAGTAGAAGCATCAGTACGACATCTTCTCATGGTTTCTAAATGCCTTCTGCATGAATCCAACAGTATGTTCGAACTGGGTATATTTGAGCTGCAGCCTTTGAAGTTGTATGCTCCACCAGCAGTTAGGAAGAATGCATATGCCCATACAATTGCAACACTAAGGGGCACCTGCCAATACAGATACAAATGCAGTCAGCACAAAATGTACCTAAAAAAAGGTAATAAAGGGAAAGAATTAGAGAAGTACCGCGTAGACAAGGAAGATGCGGTTGCCAAACAGGGATACTTTTCTCATGTACTGAAAATATATAAGCACAAAAGATAGTAAGCCAATGGGAAAACAAGCTCATGAAAGAGCATGCATGAAGACACTACAAACAAGCATTAAGCTGACAGAAGCAAGGAATATGAATGAAAGTTACGACAAAAAAATTTTCCAAGAATATACCAGGCTGCACAGAAGAACCAATACAATGAGGGGCATGCTGATTTCTACACAACTGCCTGCCTGAGGGAATCCATAACTGAAAAACGCCAAACCCACTGCAGCAATAGTTGGTGCCACGACTACTGGATTTATCAACCTGTGAAGCCACAGTTATATACAAGCTTATTATATTTTTACGGTGCATCTTCTATTCTGAAAATTTGGGCGACCAGGTTTCTTGGCATACCTCAGAAACAGTGACATAAGGCCAGAGTATCCTAAGATCATTTGGAAAACTGAACCAACAAGTATAGCCCCCTGTAGTTCCCTCATTATGTGCTTGAATTTCTGCATGTCATATAGAACAAATATCAATTTGAGAGGCCCATTTGTTTAGAAAAAAGTTGATGTTTTACTCACACTCCCTCCGTTTTAAATTTTTTGTCGTTAGGACAACAATTTTAGTTCAATTCTGAACTAGATTTGTTGTCCTAACGACATCATTTTGAGAACGGAGGGAGTAATAGTTAAATCCAATGCTGAATGTTGAAAATAGCTAAATGCAAACACATGCCCACTCCACATCATATCTTGAGCTTGAAACACGACTTCCCTAGTGGGATTAGGCACCGCGGTCTTATATGAAAACTTTGGCTACCATCAGATTAGATATCACTGGTGCAGATCATTGCAGATTTCCCTCGTGCCCTTGCCACTAGAAACTGGGTTGGTATGTGATAAAGCTGGAACAAATGTAGGGGGTCATTTCGAAGAGTCGCTGACTTCATCAAAATGGATGGTAACATCACTTGTCATACTCCAGTTTTCGGGTGATGTCTATCAGCAATACGGCAACAATTTTAGCATTCTGCTACATAAAGTTACGAGCTTTGCAGGCAAATAGTAAAGAAAAAAAGATTGAATGCGGGAAATATTGTTGTGGGTTTCAAGAGCTTCCATGTTTTACTTGAAGTATAATAATTGTGTGCCAAGGGATTCCACAGCACATATGCTTTGGGAAAACTTAGATGTGGTTACTCTTAACTCCTATAGCAGAAAGATGCCAAAGCATGGATACTTTTGCGCCAGCACAACACGACCAATTTGTACACTTGTTTTGTTGCTAACATTCAAAGCTTGACGCACCACCTGATATCAACCCATTTGAACCTCTGAGAAATCCAAAACAACAGGACGACTACATTACACGCAGGCAAGTATTTGATTTCCACATTGCATAGGACACATAATGAAAGGTGTAGTATAAGAAGCTAGATAGAACCATACATTTTCACTAAGATTCCTGAACTCCTCTGAGTTTGCAACCACCAACGGGGGCCAAATATACAAAAGAGCTTCCTTGAACCAGCGGAAGCCGGGAACCCAAAAATGTATGAAGTACTGTTGTAAGACAGAGACTAATAGCATGGTGGATATGACTGTTGCAGTGTTGCCACATGAAAGGAAAATATTATTGAAAGAACTTTTTCAATGAAAATAAGATGAACAAAGAAAGGACTCAAAGGTTATACATCGGATCCACCCATGTTTGGTACCAGTATCAAAGGAACAAATACAAGTGAACCAGCTATTGACAGGTAATGCTGTATGCCATAAAATAGGAGAAGCGCTGCAATGGAAAGAGAGAAATCACATTAGCAGTCATCGCAGCATTTACAATTGGAATGACATCAAGTCAAACAGTGAATAATAGCATATCAAATATGGATCATTGTTTTCTCTAAATCACTGAATGGCAGTAATTCTTCTATGGATTTCCTTTTCTGTTAAAACAGAAAATTACAATGAGGTATTAAATGTTTTTTAGCCACTTCTTTCCTAAAAACACTACAACAATTAACTAAGCTTATAAGGCGAAAATACTTTGCACACATCTGGCTTGTCCAACTAACTTGTACAATTAATACAAATCCAGTCATTGAACCAGCTAATCTGCTGTGATTTGCACTAGTCGTACGGCTGGGTCAGATCGTATAGCAGTGCTCGCATATAAGGTAATGTTGATGATACACGCTTACAAATACTCCATTCAGTTATTTTCGTATCCCAATACCTAAATTAGAATGAAAAGTATCCATTTCAAATATCTGACGGAAGCTTCAACCAATTTAACTGCAAAGTTAAGGTCCTGTGATTCTGCAAACCACAAAATGCCGCTGGTCCAAGAAGCCAATACTCTAAATCATTACTACAGATAAATGACTGGGTATGAATTAAGGTCACTAACCATCACTGTCGAAAGAATTATTAATTACTCCTATAACATCAGTATCAGCAAAACTAGACAGGGGATCGAAGGAAATCTCCATGAAAAATGCAGCCTGCAGCCGCCATTATATTGGAACATCCGTAGGGGTATGGAGCAGCAAACTCCCCCCACCCAGGGTTTCTCGGTGACCCCGCACCGGAGCCCGACGCCCCATAGAGCGGCGCCGTCTCGCCTGCGGCAGCTTCCGGAGGTCCGTCCTCCTCGTTCGCCCACTGCTCCTGGTAGTACGCGGCCAGCTCCGCGTCCCTCTCCTCGTCCTCCTTTTTTCTCCTCGCCTCGGCTTCGTCCGCTTTCCGCTTCGCCTCAGCCTCCTCGGCTTTCTTCCTCGCCTCGGCGTCCGCGGGCGGGTTCACGTTTCGGCCCACATTGGCCGGCGCCTCCCTCTCGACGGCGCCGTTCCTCCTCCTCGCGTCCCCGCGCCCTCCACCTCCCCTCGCCGCGTCCGGCTCCGCCGCCTCGCCGAATCCCGGCGGGATCTCGAGCTCGCCGCGGAGGTCGATGTGGCGGCGGGGGCGGCCCCCAGGCCTGCGCCCGCGCCCGCCGCGCTCGAGGTCAAGCGGCGGCGCCGGATCAAGGCCGCCGTCGTCGTCCTCCGCCTCCGGTCCCGGACCCCGCCCGGCGGCGGCCGCGGCGGGCGGCGCGCCGCTGCCGGGGGAGCCGGCGGTGGCGGCGGCGCGGCGACGGAGGCGAACGACGAGGCGTTGGACTCCCCGAGAAGAACCCCGTGCGGCGCGCCCAGGAGCGCAGCTCCCGCGGGTTGTGGTCGCGGTGTTCCCCATGAACGGCGGCACATTCGCGTCCCCCGCGCCGCCGTCACCCGCCCCTCCACCACCGCCGCCGCCGCCGCGGCCGGTCGTCCGACGTGAGCTCGGCATCGCCGCCCGGCCGCCGACGGTGAGCAGCCCCGCGGCGCGCTCGAGGACGGGAAAGCGGAGCTGCAGCTGCGGAGTTGAGTACGGAGTAGTGTGGAAGCTAAGCGGAGTGGGTAGTGTGCCAAGGCAGTGAGATGATTTTGAGAGAGAAAGAGACAGAGCTAGTACCACGTCGCTTTACAAACGGAGCGGCAGCCGTTGGGCGAAAAGGTCAAAGCGAGCCATCCATGAGTCATTGACGTGTGGGACCCACGCGTGCAACGGGCGTGGGGCCCACGACAGGGACGGGGACGGGTGGCGGCAGGTGCGAGGCGGGCGCGGGCGCTCGTGGGGTGCCGCGTCGCGTGGTGGCCGTGGGATGGGAGACGTTGCGGAGATTTCCAAGCAGGATAAAAGAAGCAGAGGCAGGTTCTGCTACCACTAATCACCGGGGAAAAGTAAGGTAATCTAGTGACCTAGTAGCTCCACTAATCACTGAGAACAACAGAGGGGACCCCTGCCGGTGACCAGCTGCCAGATGGACTAATTGAAGTGTCAGTGGTGACTGATCGGTGAGCGAGCGGTGCGGTGGTCATGTGGTCGCTATCTGCACATACGCGTAACTGCGTCACCAGCAGCTGTCGGTGGGCGTCTGTTGCTGATGCGCAGGTTGTCCGTCGCGTTCGTGCAGTATCTGCTTTGCTCACCTACGCCGAGGTTTCCATGTACTCCAGTGATGAGTCCGGCCCAGGTGGGTTTGGACGAAAGCCCGACACAACGATCCGGATCCCCGAATCCCGCAATTTTAGCACCGACACTTGAAAGCCCGACACACCGATCCGGATTCCCCGAATCTTGCAATCTTAGCACCGCAACTCCAGTGCCCCCACTCGAGGAAAAGCCCAATCGCCCTAAAAGACTAGTCTGATAGGGAAGGGTGGCTCTCCTTTTTAAGGTGGCTTCCTCCTCCCAAGCTAAGCAAGGTGGGATTATTCAGAGGCTCACACGGTCGCCGCCCGACTACAACTAAGCCACTAGGGCTTTTTTTTGTTACGTCTTTGCCAGCGGGTAATAGTGGAGGATGTCCTCATCATTCTCACCCCCTTAAACAAGGGCCCAGCTCTGATACCAAATGATGAGTCCGGCCCAGGTGGGTTTGGGACGAAAGCCCGACACACCGATCCGGATTCCCCGAATCCCGCAATCTTAGCACCGACACTTGAAAGCCCGACACACCGATCCGGATTCTCCGAATCCTGCAATCTTAGCCGCAACTCCAGTGCCCCCACTCGGGGAAAGGCCCAATCGCCCTAAAAGACTAGTCTGATAGGGGAAGGGTGACTCTCCCTTTTAAGGTGGCTTCCTCCTCCCAAGCTAAGCAAGGCGGGATTATTCAGAGGCTCACCACGGTCGCCGCCCGACTACAACTAAGCCACTAGGGCTCTTTTTTGTTACGTCTTTGCCAGCGGGGGTAATAGTGGAGGATGTCCTCATCATCCAGCAGCAGTCGAGGAATTAGCGTGATGGACTCTTGGTTGATTTGAGAGTGTTCGTTTCTTTAGGCTTAAAGATCACATCAAAACTGATTTGTTATTTAGGCGTCTTAAATAAGTCTAATTACAAAACTTTTTTACAGATGTGCGCTAATTTGCGAGACGAATCTAATAAGCCTAATTAATCTATATTTTGCTACAGTGATGCTACAATAACTATCGTCTAATCATAGCTTAATTACTCTTATTAGATTCGTCTCGTAAATTAATACAAGGTTCTGCAGTTAGTTTTTTAATTAGACTTTATTTAATACCCTTAAATAACAAGATTCTAACAGACCTAAAATTAGGCATCAAGAAACGAACACCTCCTTAGTCATTTGGTTGGAGATGTTGAATCGGCGTGACGGCCACCGTTTCTGAGTCTTGTTTGCGCCCATGCCCTACTACGGTTTTGCAGCCCATAGGATTCCCGGTACGGTCATCGAAATTATCCTCAATTCCACTGCACCTATCGAAATAACGCACACGAGGAGGCATGGAGATTGGCTCAAGCATCCGCCGTGCATGGCCATGAACTCCAGCGTTGAGCCCCTTCGGTGCTTTCGACACAATAGCCAACAGCACGAACCCATTTTGCCAAACGAACAAACCTCTAGATGCCTGCGCACTCTCTCCACGTTACTTTACGTGACCTTTTTGACTCTTTGTTGCATGGAGCTACTAGCTAGCATAGTGTGCGAATGTTAGAACCTCGTGGAAAGAATTGCTTAGATATGGCACACCGGAATATATCCGGTTCTCAGTGCTGGAGAGGTCCATCGCGCACATATATATCTATCTGATGTACACTTTTACCACATCGATAGTTATCTTGGGATAAGCTCCGCTTAATTATGTGTAAAGGGAAAAACTCATATACACTCATGACTCTTATATCAAGAAAATGCCACCAAATAAGCTTTTTTTCCACGTATTTAGTGCAAAGTATGTGTCACCACAAACCATTCCAAAGATGAATTAAAAAAATGTCAAAAGCGACCAGATTCAATGTATTCAGTGAAATTGAATGTGGTTGAGACTTGCCTATGTGTAAAAGCAAACTCGAATACATCCATAACTCTTGTGTCAAGAAAATGCCAACAAAATTCGTTTTTGCCACGTATTGAGTGCAAATTATCTGCCACCACATATCATATGTTTCCAAGATGAATATAAAATGCCAAAGTGAGGCATGGATACCATGTCAGCTCTAGCTTATCTGATATCCAACTATGTGTATAAATAAGACCTAAGCTGGTCACTAGTCCATCATCTCATACCATTAATCATATAGAAAATTCTAGAAACTGAAACACATAGCTTGAATCTCAGCAACTATGGCGGCCAAGATACTTGCTCTTTTTGCGCTCCTTGCCCTTTCGGTGAGTGCCGCTACCGCAGTAACTTTTCCGCTATACTTCCCATCATCGGCATCTTTGGTTAACCCGTGGTACAACCCGCTGCAACAAGAATTCGCATCAGGCATCTCACCATATTCATCCCTGATCATTCAACAATCATTAGCCTACCCACAACAACAATATTGGTCACTCCAACAACAGTATCAGATATTTGCCAATATTGCAACAACAAATATTGCAGCAAGTCCAGCAACAACAGATACTTCAACAGACGCAGCAACAACAGATTCTTCAGCAGGTGCAGCAACAACAGACCCTACAGCAGGTGCAACAACAACAGACCCTGCAACATGTGCAACAACACCAGATATTGCAACAAGTGCAACAACAACAGACCCTGCAGCAGGTGCAGCAACAACAGGCACTTCAACATGTGCAACAACAACAAACACTTCAATATGTGCAACAACATCAATTACTCCAACAGGTGCAAGAACAACAAATGCTGCAACAAGTTCAGCAACAATTACTCCCAAGTACTTTCAATGCAGCAGTGCAGTGGCGAACTTTGCCTCCTATGGGCAACAATTCCTACCTCGTGGTGCCTTTTTAGATGACGTAGAAATTGTTCTCCAATAATGAAGAGTTCACAAAGCTAGCACTTGTGCTTCATCAATGAAATAAGAAAAGTATTAAATGAGATATTGGCATCATATCTATATCAATTGTGGGTGGTGACGGTGATTAGGAACGACTAAATTATAGCCACAGACATCAAAAAAACGAAACAAAATCAAATAGCTTTTGTGTTGTGTAGTTTTTTTATTTGTCTAACTCTCAAGCTAAAAGTCTAAACTATTAAAATCAGTGCACTTTACCTCAAGCTTCCTTTGAAGTGTATCTCAATATCACGGCGATAGTTTAACTCACCCTAGCAAATTTTTTTTTTGTCTTATGAGTGCCATTGTGGCCATGATTGCTCCGTATTTCTTTGACGCTTGACTGGCCGTGGATTGCGTCGAGGTCCTCTTTTGTTTTTTACTCTTGTATCTGATCTAACTCCAATTGTGCGATGAGGTGTCGAAGCTAGATGTCAATCTATCCTTGTGCATGGAGAAGGACTATACTTTGTAGACGGAGAAGGCGACCACCATGATTATGAGATTGTGCAAGCATGCATAAGCTAGCAACTACAAGGATAACTGGTCCCAACAACTGATATATTAGTATAGAAAAGAGAACCACATGCCAAATGAACAAATAACAATGACGATGATGGTTGCAATGCTTGTATTAGTGGATGGATTTGCCACACAAGGAGAGGATTTAGCATGGAAACCTAGATTTGATGCAACACATCTGGGATTGGAATCACGATATGATAACCTTAGATCGATCCATGTGAATTTGTTTGAAACATTTGGCAACTTATGCTTGTGTAGCTTGGTTGTGCTTCTAGTAACATTTGCTTATGAACAGAATATTTAAGCCCGCAATAGCAAAATTATTCAGTGCTCAACACTTTAATTTTATAACCCATCTTCAAGAGGTTCAAGTCTAGGTGCATGCTACGAGACAAGCGGCAGTAGCTCTACGAAAAAGCACTCACAAATGGTTTTTTTACATGCGTGATGTCACTTTGGAATTTTCTTGTCTATAATTTAAGAAACATAGAAGGTTGCATAGCGTGTGTGGAACAATAAATAAAGAAAAAGAGTAAATAAATTTCTGTGAAAACCCCACAGAGTGGCTCAATTCATCAAGACTTTTGAAGGAAATATATAAGTGAATTGGCCTTTAGGAATAATTTCCTCGAGAAAAATCATACCTAGAGAACATGGACCTGATATGCTGTCATAGAAGTTAGGAGTAACTTGCACATGCAAATTCTAAGAAAAGCGCAGCAAAAGTACACACATACCATGATGACCAACACATTGCAAACAATGAGATGAGACGGTGCCATTAACAATAATCAGTAATCTTCCCAATCATCAGATGACACTAGTTTACATGCATTGGTGTTGCTTTACTATGGCAATAACATTGTGTGTCTATATAGCGTCTCTGAGACTCTGTCCATGAACAATTTTTTGTCAGTTGCAACGCTCAATGAACGCTGCAATGAGCTACCGGTGGATATTTGTTGATCAGCTGCTCTCATTCTTAGCTGCACACGACATCAGAATAAAAGGCTATAGTTCTCCGCTGGCAGTCCTGCACCGCTAGTAGCTCAACGTCGAAAACTTCAAACTGCTTCGCACTAAAGAATGTCGATGGCCCAACCTTCAACAGACGAAAAGCAATGTCAGAGACAGTATATGATATTGGCAGCCGACAGCAACTGGTGTTGCTTGTAAATCTGAAGATGATATTTAGAACCAGAGAGCCCTCAAAGTGGATATAATCTGAGGGGCCTTCTGTTGTATCCACTGCAGGCCAATGTAGCATGTTTTATGAAAACTTCTTCGGACAAAAAATACATATTAATTTTCTTTTGGTGTTATGTATGTTCATTCTATAATTGTTAATCATTCGACTACCACACAAAAGCCACCCATACTGATAAATTTCAAGTATGAGAGTATGCTTAAGGACTGGCTAATTTTCACATTCTTTGTTCTTTCCACTTTTCCTTATCTTTTGATGCTAATATGTTTGAAGGTTTGTTTTTTTTTCTTATATTTTCACAAATGAATCTTTTTTTTTAACAATCAATATTAACTAATAGGTACTTAGTACTGAAAAAGTCCCTCTTATTTCTGAACTCTACTTGAGAAGTTAAGGCACCAGATACAATTGGCACATGATTTTTTACATATCATGAAAAATATACTTAGGGCAACGTGAAGTATAGTACGAAAAGCACAAGGTAATTACAATTATACAGATAGTAAAAACAAGCACAGTCCTACAAAGTAAACAAAGGTAGTAACTTACAGGAGGACCAAGCTCTGGAGGTATAATAATTCTTCTCTTGCCACCTGGTTTCATGTCCCTTATTCCTTCTTCAAAACCTGAAGTATCGGGATCTAAAATGAGTTGTGATATGTTACAGCCTCCCCATCTCAACAAATTCATCAAAGTAATACAAAGACGACTAAGCAAATTTAACCCTGGCAAGCACTTTGAATAGTGGTTAGTAATCACAGTCTTCCAGAGGCTCATGAAAACAAACCACACTAAAAGACCATTGAACCAGTGAATACTTTCCTGGAACTAGTGTTTTGTTCCCTAGCCGAATTTTGGCGGGCGAACCCTGAATATAGGTGCTATCTATCCTTCGTCCTGCTTCATTGTAGCCCACGTAGTGAAATATAATCTGTAGTTCAACTGAAGGCAGTCATTATTTTGCAAATAGAAAGATATGCTAGAATATAAATACAAAGAAATGAACTATAATAGTCATATATAAATGTGCATCTGAAACATAATTATCTCAGATCATCCTTTAGCAGCAGCATAATGGAGAAATAATCAACTAAGCCAATCCTTAATAGCACTGTTAAAGAGGACCAAATTGAGATTTATATCATGCGTATCATGTACCACAATAAATACACTGCAAAAATAACTTTATTGATATTGAATAAATTGCAATGCCGTGGACAAAGAACCTGCTGACCATCCTTTGGAGAGTCGCCAGTACCCACTTTAATGTCCTCATACATCAGTCCAGAGTCACGCGTTATATAGCTGTCAGATGTCACCACTTTGACCTGAAAACCTGTATAATATTCCATTGCCCCAATGTTAGCTCAACATTTCAATTCCCTACTGATAGTTGGTGTAAATTTAAGTCTTAAGATGTTTGCAATTTATATTTGAGGAATATACACTACCATGTAGGTTTCCATGATCAAAGAGTCTTTGATGCAACAACTTGATTTGTTCCATTAAATTCTGTGTTTGAAAGAAATAATATACTCACTACCAGGAATCTATTCTTTCCTGATGGTTTTGTACCAGGAATCTATTCTTTCCTGATGGGTTTTATACAATTCCTCACGGTCGCAGCCTCCAATGGGAAATATTGAGCTCTCTTGACGTTGCATTGCTCTGCTCAACTAAGAGTAAATGTACATTTCTGGTTTCAATATCTCAGATGGCAAGGGAGCACTTTCGTAATGTGTAGTAGTAAAGATACAATTTTCATGTTACTCTGCAAGAATTTCAGACTGAAAGATATAAATTAAGGAATATCAAACGCGATACCCTACATTACCACAAATCAATTAGCCAGGACAATATGACATTCTGAAATCCCCTTTTAAGACTTTTAAAATCAATTAGCGACTGGTATGAGAAAGAAGTTGAACATCCTTTGCCTGTATAAGGGCTCCGGTTGAGCTCTTCTTACTGAAATACCATGGGGGCGGTCTTTCCCCATCGGCCGGGTTCCTTTTTATACTTTGGGTGTCCCTTGGAATCATGTCCAATCAAGTGCAAAGAGATGCGAACCACAACTATGCTATAGAAGTATAGAACATAGTCTATGGCCCATGACTGGTAAGCCACGGATTAGAAATACAATTGCTCACCTTCTCTGATGAAATTTGGGAAATCATCAGGGGCACGGTTGGCTGCCTGAATCTTCTTGTTCTGCTCAAGGAGCCGCTTTCGTCATAAGGGTTCATGCTTTTAGTCTTCCCATTGGCCGAGAATGCCACTAACAGTGCTGGTGAAGCCAGCAGAAAAGTAAGGGCTGCTCTTCTCCTAATCTTCCCATCCACCTCCTCCATCCTCTCAAAGTTTCGGCCTGCTCGCTCACCGCCGAAGACACTGAGAGCGTTTTTCAATCAAGGGTCCCCATTTAGAAACCATTTTAAACAGAAGCAATACCATATCCAAATCTTAACAAAAAACAGTGCAACGCAATGCCCAAAAGCTTGCTTGTTCCTCTATGTATCAAATACAACATAACACTAAATTTGAAGCATCTTGCCTACGAAAACACTTCATTTTACTAAACAAGCAGGTTACCAACAAAGAACAAGGCAACGGCATGCCACTGGCAGGCATTTACAATGGCTAAACGAGGGTTACCATACTATTCCTCTTTCTCCCGTGCGCTTAGCGCTCGCCGACGCCGTCCTGGATGGCGCAACCAGTCCTGCAAGAATCGCGAGGCAGAATTCCGCTATCAAACTTGGCGGGGGACGGTGAGATGAATGAACTGACAAACAGGACGACGCACATCTAGGCAAGCAATCCCCGGCGAGGGAGGAGGAGAAGGCCTTACGGTTGCAGGAGGAGAGAAAGGAGCGTGAGGAGGGCATGAGCTCCATCGCCTCCCCGACTGGCGCGCTTCCTGCTTTCTTTCACCTGCTTGCACGGGGCGGAGGGGATAAGCCGATCGGTGGGTTTGGGATTTGGGTTCCTCTCCGGTGCGGCGTCCGAACCGGATGCCGTCCAGTCCGATGCGATCGGTGCACGGGCCGATGTGGACCGCACCCAGCCGCTGGACGAAGCTGCGGACGGGAGGCCACTAGGTCCCACGTGTCAGCGACCGAGATCGCACAGCTAGGGGCGGCTGCAGCTGGACCCCGCGGGGCTCCTGGACATAGCCATCTCTCTCCGCCTGCGCAGCCGCCGAGAGGCTTTGGAAGCGGCGAGCAGGAGCGAAGCGGAGACGAGAGACCATGTCGCGGTGGCGCGCCGCCGCCTCCCGCATCACCTCCGTTGCGGCCGCCGCCGCGGCGGAGTCCCGCATCTTCCCCCGTGCGTCGTCGAGCGCCCCGTCGCTGCCTCCGCCTCCCCGAACCCTCACCAGGTCCTTCGCCAAGTCTGCCGCCGCCGCCACGGCCACGTCGTCCAGACCGAGCGCCTCCTCCTCCTCCCCCGCCGTCGCTGCCGGGCGAGGCCCGAGGTATCACCACTCTCCTATCTCTGATACGCCATTTTTGTTAGGAGGTATACCTGATGGGCTTGCCTCTCTGGGCGCACTGATCTGGTTAATCACAGCAGGGCATAGGAGGGGGTGTTTGTTCCGATAGAGCTGTAATTGAATCGGTTCATTTGGCTTTAGGTCCAATTGTTGCATTTCACGTTGGTAGCAACCGGATAGCTGTTTGTAATTGTGTTTTATTTGGAAGATTGACTCTGGACGCGTGTAGCTGGATTTTTGTGCTCTTGTTGTTTGCGTAAATTCCTCCTGAGGTGAGTAGACTTGTGATACGGTGTGGAACTTGGTTCAATCACAGATCAGTGGTGTTCTGCATTCTGCAACTAGATTATGTATGCTGTCCTGGTAATGTGGAAATGGGGGCTCTTGGAGGCATGTTTGTAATTTGCAATGTGCTATTTCCTCCTAAGTTGATATGTTGCTTGTGTTTTATTTATTTATTTTGCATTTGTTCATAGAATTAGATCAGTTGTGTGTGGGATTTTTCTCATTCTTTGATGTTCTGGAAGTAGAGATGATCGTGTCATGTGCAACTCTTAGATCATTCAGAGCCCTTTTGATGGACCTTAATTTTTGTTTACGAATTATATCATGCAAAACGAGGGAAAATATGTGGTTCTGCATTATCGCGTGCTTTAAGTTCGTAGGGTTACTTATATGTATTCTGCGTTATCGATAGATTGTAGCTGGTCATCACTCCATTATTAAATTCCTTCAAGGAATGGGCATAGGAAGGTAGCACGTTCCTAAGCTTGTGGCCTGTAAGATTCGCATTTCTTGAGATATGACAGTAGTATCATATGGAGGCAATATCAAGAAGTTAGTACTTCCATGGACATCATCACATTCGACATTCATGAACTCCATTGCTACTTACTCATTCATGAACTCCATTGCTACTTACTACTCTTAGCTGTATCTGAGCGTCTAACAATCTGCAACAACTTCAAGTTTTGATCTGCATTTAGTAGTGATGCATTTTAACTCTTAAATTCTCTTTCACAGGTCAGATTGAATTCTATGTTCCTATCCAAGCCCTGTTCGTTGGCATTGCCACCTGACTCCCTCTTAGAGCAGAAGATCCACATTATGAGGGCATCAAACGTTTCATGCTCACACTGCTGTTGTTCTACAGTAAACAGAGCAAGTCCATTAGAGGAGCAAATGTTGTTATGATCGAATCACTTCTCAAGTTGACTCACCTGCTATCTATGATGGTAAAGCATCTTTCTTGTCAGGAAACTTGACTCTTTCTTTCTCTTTCTGGACTGATGTTCAGAATTTATTGTACCTTTTGCATTTGCGCTTGTTTCTTAGTTTCTTTGTCTTTCATTCTGCTCTCTGTGAAACTATACTATCAAACTTTTGTAATAATTTGATAAGGAGAATATTCTGGTGGTGTCCATTAATGTCTGATTGGTCATTCTACACTAGTTTAAGAGCAAGACCTTGATCCAGAATTCCTAATATGCTGAAGTGTTGGGGAGTCATATATATGTATAACTGCGCAGTCTTGGCCGCTCGGCTGAAGTTTGATGGCTGTTGTTGCTTCGGAAGTGCTTGGGAGTCATAGAGATGTATAAGAATTCCTGATATGCTGTATAACTGTTCAGTTGGACTGTCTTGTATATATGCTTGGGAGTCATAGAGATGTATAAGAAGTTGCTGTGAGGTGTAGTGAAGTTGAATTAATGCGTTAACACTGTTCCACACCATTATAACGCGTGTGCCGCAGCCAATTAAACTTCAATGTTCTTAACTTGATTCATTAGTTTTGACCAGATATCATTATCTTGATTAGCAATCTTTAATTAATTCCTCAAACTAATATTGACACATAACATCTTTCATGTTCCTTTGCAGTGTTTCAGTTGGAAAAAACATTTAAAACAACATTTTCGTTGCTTGTTCTCCACATGTGGCTTGTTCTACGCCGCTTGAAGGAAGAAGGGAAGGATGGTGTTAAATTTGGGCAGTATATCTATGAGATGTACAATCATGATGTAGAGCTCAGAGTTTCTAAAGCTGGGGTAAGCTGTTCTGTAAGAGGAGTTGTTGTATAAGATTAATTCATATGCATTGCTATCACCCTACACATCTGACATCTCTGGTCGAAGTGGTATTTATATGGTTTATGTAAAAACATACATACTTTTCTGAATGTCTAAATGATTGGTTCAGCTGCAAGAAACTATGGATATTTTTGGGTTTTGGTTGGTCGTCAGTTCTAAAAAGGGTCCTGGAGCAGCAGTCAAAGTACCAAATGAATGTGCTTCATTTGGCTATGCAATGCATGTTGTCTGGTGTTGGGACTTCTGGCAAGAAATATGTCATATATGTTAGTTCAGGTGGTGGTGGTAGGGCATCAGTAGTTCTCATATAATTGATTAGCAAAAGTTAATGTGGTCATCAATAGTTCTCATACAAGTGAATATCAGAAGTTGGAATATTGACAGTTTAGGGAGCTGGAATACGTAGGACTAGAATGCTAAATATGTAGCAGCTTGTTTCTGTTAATTCCTTGTCATGATTTTGCAAGTTCAGACAAAAGGTAGACCTTTCTCCCATGTTTTAGTAAGTATTGCTGCCTTCCACTAATCAATTCTTGTATATAGACAATGTGGATTATAAATTGACAAAGATTTTCTTTGTTCATTAGACACAGATATGACATATATTCCCTATTGTTTGATCATTCTTTCAATTTTCTTGCATGGTCTGAACTCTGAGATTCTTTTGTGCATGCTATCTCTTGTGAAAGTTGATATGTCTAACACGCTAGTTCCTTTACAGGTTAACTTGCTGTTGACAAAATGGATGAAAGAGCTGAGAAGATATTCTACGGCAACATTGTGAAATATGATGCTGCAATAAGCCCAGAAGCTCGTCAGGATGATCTTGTAAATGTCATCTGGAGGTAATTCTTTTGTTGTATTCTGTACCAGGTCTCTTAACAGACAACCCTGGTGGTAGCAATTTTCTTCAAGGGCTAGGTTTAATAGGGAATTGACTGGTGCCCAAACCTTAGGTGTTTGGTTTGGATTCACCTGTACATTAGGAACATCAGATGTCCTATGTATTATTGTGCTTGCGTTTTTTCTTCTATCCACACGTGGAATATATGAAACAACTCTGATTGGAACTCATGTTGCAAGTATCATTCAATAAATAACTTTACAAGTGAGATGTGTAAATGATTTCTTATTTTGTGGTCACTTGGACTAGGATTCTGCTATTGATTTTTTGGATTAACACCAAACTTTTTATATACTAAAAATGAGAACTATTAACTTCTTTGTTATTTGTCCTTAGAGCTGTGACAGCTGTCACAATAATTATGTGACAGGTTCGTAGCTGCCTTTCTTTCACGTTAGTAGTCTTCTGTCATTGATGGGTACCTCTATTGAACTTAGGAATATATATGCTGAGGAAGGTACTGAGACTATCGATGCAGCTGCTACCCCTGCGGTCCAGGCAAGTTCCTTTCCTGATGGAGACAGCTATTAGAAAGTAGGTCATGACTTTATCATATTTCACAATCCTAAAACTATCATATCTCAGGCATTGGCAAGATATACTCGAAGGGAGGCAACTTGTCTCTCGTTGACTGGTTAGATTCTTTGCAAGTCTTTCATAATAAATCAAATCATTATATTTTGATAATTGAACTGATCAAATATTTTTCTTGCTGTACACGTGGACCGCAGACAAAGATGCTATGTTCTCTGGAAACTTCAAATTTACGTCCCTGTTACCGACCACTCCCAGTACTAGCCCGAAGAAGCCTGCACGATGAGCTAACATGGTATATCGAGCATTCCTTGCATAGTTTGGTAAACAGGACAATGAACACCTATCAACCTTTTTCATTACATTAAAAATAACAGGAATTTCGCTGTACCTGTTAATCTTGGAATCTTCACTATTCAGATATTCCGCACGTATACATTGTTCTAGCTAGGAAGTTCTCTTTTGTTAGTCGCATGCAGAGCAAGTGATCTTTGTCCTCCCGTGGTGGAGCGTTTTTGTGTTCTTGAAGGGCAAACCTTTTCTTGGCTATTGTGGGAAGCATGTTATCAGAGAATGTATTTGTACTAGGGTTTCGAGGTTATGCTCACTTGGCTCTGGGAACCTTGATGCCGAGAAACCCTGTCTGTTGACCATATCAGATTAGAAATTGTCTTAGGGCCATTTAATTGTCTGATTCCTTGAAAAAAGTTTGGAAGTGATGAGTTCTGATACGTGATAACGTGATACAACAATCTGATAAAATCTTTTCCTCCAAAAACGATCCTCCCTCTGTTCTGACATTTTTTGATTTTTTATTTCATAATTGACCGTTTGTTTATTCAATTTTTGTGCAAATATAAAAAAAATAAGACATGCTTAAATATTAATGATAAAACAAGCCACAACAAATTAAATAATATTTGCACAAACTTTTCGAATAAAATGAACAGTAAAACATGATGCTCAGAAGTTAAAAACGTCATATAATTTGGAATAATGTCATACAAATATACAATTTGGAAGAACGGGAGGGAGTATTTCTTCACCAATCTTCTATTGGAGCGCTTCCTTGGTTCTTAGATCGTACGTGTGGTCCTACGTTGGTTACAGTATATCGCGTTCTTGCCTGCCTTTGTCGAAGATATCTGAGTGCGTATGGGCCATGTCACATGATCCTGACGAGTCAATGGGACAACACGATCTGTCTGTTTGGCACTTGTCTGTAGGCTCGCCCTATTGTTTGAGCGGACTCGCCCGTTACGCGTATGTCACACCTCGCCCTTGTCTACAAGATCGAACGTTCAAATGTTCCAGTGCTGTCGCTTAGGGTTGAGACCAAGATTAAAAGTTCGTCAAATTAAACATCATGTGTGCGCTCGTATGCATTGTTGGATAAGCCCCAGCTTCGTTAGAACTTGCAAGTGGAAAACCTCACACCGTCACACGACAAAAGAAAATGAAAAACAAATGACGCCGTATCTTTTCTATCTAGTGCGTCAGTCAACTATTGAGACGGTCCAGTTCAAAAAAAAAAAACAAACAAACTATTGAGACTGTCACCTGCGAGAAACTGTGGAGGAGGGATGGTTCTATATAGTTGTGCATCACATATTGTAGCCTTTCTACGTGGAGGTGCAGACCGGGCGGGAACAATGCCGAGCTATCATATTGCAGCTTAACAACCCAACAATAAAGTTTGCTGATCATGACAAAGTGCCACGGTTTTGGCTTCTCCAGATTTTTTTTCCAAGCCTCTCTTAATTGTACAGTAGTAGGAAAAGCTGTAGAAATTGTTCATGTGCGTACTCATCAACACTCATCACTCACACTACAAAGGCCAAAGCACACCATGCACATAGGCTCTATCGGTGAAAGGATAGATAGGATCATGCATGCTGATGGAAGTGTTGTGCGTTGGACCAGGCTTATTTGGCTTGGCAACGCGATGCATCTATTTTGATCTCTTCCCTAAATTCGAATAAGCTTAATCACTCTTGTGCGTTGAGAAGCCGAAAATTTCTATGCTTGGCACATTTAATAGCAAGTGTACTTTTGCCAAAAAAAAAAATTTTGCGAAAGATTTTTACCAAAAAGTTAAACAAGAAGAAACAACGAATGCAAGTGACCTATGTTCATGCTGATTACAGGGGTGTTTGCTTAGGGAATGGGTTGATAATTGGACCATATGCTGACACGGGCGTCATGTACCATAACTTTCGATTTGCCGAATACATTATGTTGGTATCATATTTTTCATTCTTCAGAATATGTTAAGCGCAAGAAAAAGAAGAATTATTCGTGCCACAAAAATAGTTCAAGGACAATACAATGGGGTCTGCAGTTTTGATAGCAATTTGTGACCGGAGAAAGTTTGATTTCCACATAGTGCATGTGCGGCTGCGGCTGATTCATCGAAAGTACAGCCCGCTTAAAAAAAGAGTCATGGGCGTCGAGAAGTACATGCATGTTCGTTCACTTACAAAAAAAAAATGTATACAACCACAAATAAAGTTTAGATAGCGGAACTATATAAAGTTATATGTGACATTGATATATAAACTTGGAGAGTATATACGGGCCCTAGTGCTCTATTATAAAAAATCCGAGCAACCATCTGTAGTTATCGCTTCTTTTCTTCCCAACTAGGTGTTTGACTAAAATCCCTATAATCCTAAGTCATGGTCTCCACTTAGTACTGGCGGTCAGCAATTTGTTACTCCCTCTGTTTTTAATTATATGACATCGTTGACTTTTCGTTAAACTTTTAACCAACACTCTAGATTTAAATAATTTTTTTGAATGTGAAATAATATCATTAGATTCATCATCAAAAGTACTTTAAAGCTAACTTATACACTTAGCTATTTACACAAATATTATATAGATAAGACGAATGGTCAGTAACGAAAAAGTCAACGGTGTCTGTCATATATTAAAAAACAGAGGGAGTACTAAATATTGAGTGATCATTTCTAGTTCGACGAAGACGAATAGTACAAGTCCATGTTCCATACACATATAAAGATAATGCATCATTTTTTTTTTGTGAAGGAAAGATAATGCATCATTAATTCGCTGGGCACCATGGAATTGTGCTGTGCAATTATAAGTTAGCACATTATATGTGAACTGGGAGGTTTCTCTTTTTTAAGTAAAAATCTTTTTATCCATAAGAAGATGAATGAAGCCACAACTAATAGGAACAATAGACTGCCATTGTCTACGGATCTGATCAGAGGAAATCACTAATTAATGTATTATAAGTTAACACATATATGTGAACTGGGGGTTTTTTTTTTAAGTAAAGATCTTTTTGATCCATAAGAAGATGAAGCCACACAACTAATAGAACAATAGACTGCCATTGTCTACGGATCAGAGGAAAACACTAATTATGTCCATGTAAATTATTAGGCTATTCACTCAACTAATCTTAATCAAAATTGATTATGGTAGAATAGTTTACAGGATCTATTAGCAAAGACAAAACTCCGAAGCTCCTACTGGCGCTAAATATATCCCATAGTATGAGGCTAACAGCTGATCTTTTTGTGTTGAAGTTATGTACCCCAAACCTAGTGTCTCATGGATTAGCTACAATATAACTTTTGCTCATCATTGGCCGAGTTTAAGTATGCTGAAACGTAAGTCCCTGAACAAGCTTGTTTCCCACCTAATGCACTAATTAATCATCTTTTAATCAACCACAAAAACCACCAAGCTTCGCGCAATGGCACTCGTCGCTGTCCATGGGCCGGCCGTGTCCTGATGTCACGCTATTTTCTGACTTCGTCGCAGCACTGTTGCTGAAAGCCGCCACCCTGTCCTTTCCGCACCATCCGTTTCGATCAATTTGTGCGTACCTAATGTGCGAATTTGGAATTTGTGTCTCGATGGCTACGATGCGCGTGCATGTGTCGATCAAAGTCTGTTGTCATTTTTTTTCACCGCGCTCACTGATACTCACGGAGTCATAGACACCTTGTTTGTCGACAAAAACGACGTTGCGTACCATTAGAAAAAAATTAGATGTAAATGCAATACACGTAGCAAATGGTGAGTTAGTTCTACCAACAAAAAGCCTAACTAGATGAGCTACACTTGAGTCTGTTTTTTTTTTCCATTTAGATTATATATCCAGCTTAAATCTTTAAACTAAACAAATATGTATTAGATTATAACCAAATTATGACAATTTATAGTTTAAATAAACTGTTCCCCTCAGCTTGTAGCTAGATGTCGGCAAGTGGTTAGGACAGAGTTGAACTAGAGTTTGGAGTCTGTCTGAACTGGTTCCGTGATATTAAAACTCTCTAATTTTGCAAAAAGAAAACAATGAATTATATAATCTGAACAGAAAACAATGACTTTTTTTTTGCATAACATAGTTGTCATATTTTTACGATTACACACTCAGGCACTCACAACCATGCACTCATATCTCTATAAATACACGTATGTAAATCTAAGGGTGCGTTCGGCGCATGGGTCTAAATTTTAGAGGGTTTTTGCAACGAATATTCTAATTACAAATAAAGTTTAATTACAAAACTAATTTCAGGACTCCGCTCGAATTCGCGAGACGAATCTAATGAGGGTAATTAAGACGTAATTAGACGATGGTTACTGTAGCATCACTGTAGCAAATATAGATTAATTAAGCTCATTAGATTCGTCTCGCGATTTAGAGGGGAGGGTTGTGACATAGGTTTTGTCATTAAATTAATAAAAGTAGTTTAAATAGCAGATTCTCTTTGATGTGATGGGGGCTAAAATTAAAGAGGCTGCGCCGAACGCACCGTTAGTCATATAAGCATCTTCGAATACTTCCTCCGTCCCAAAATAGCTGTCGTTTTTGACATTCAGACTTCACGTTTGACCGCTCGTCTTATTCAAATTTTTTGTTCAAATATTATTTATTTTTATAACTTGTTTTTGCATTGAAGATAACTTTAATCATGCACAAATTATTTTTAATATTTAAATAAAAATTTGAATAAGACGAGTGGTCAAACATGGAGTCAGAAAGTCAAAAGGGACAGCTATTTTAGGACGGAGGGGTAGACTAATCTGTACGAAGTCACTGTTAAAGTCTCTGATAACACTGTTGTCACGTGTAGCTACAAAGTCAATAGAAGTGACCCGGATGTGACGAGTGGGCAGTATCACCTGGTAAACAGAGCCAGGATGATGGACTAGACCTTTGCATCGTGAAAAAACCAATCGAATAGTTACTTCTCCAACTCATTCTTCATAATATTGTTTTTAGACTGACTC